>JAPVLO010000910.1:0-299660 GCA_027257055.1 Cephalopachus bancanus | reverse complement strand
GGCTCAGGCAATCCACTCACCTCAGCCTCCCAAAGGCTTTGGATTACAGGCTGAGCCACCGAGCCAAATGTTCTTTTTAAACATTTTTTAATTTATTTTTTAACTTTAAAAAAAATTTTGTTTTAAAATTGTGGGGTACATTTCAGGGTTAGGTATACAAATATTCACTGTGCAGGTACCCTTGTTGATGAGGTGTGCCCCGCTTCCCCAGGCAGAGTTCCACTACTGTCAACCCCACCCCCCCACCCCCTCCTTTCCAGTTTTTCCCGTTACAACCGCTCCAACCAACTGTTCTTTGACAAAATTGACAAAAATAAACAATGAGAAATGAACACCCTATTCATTAAATGGTGCTGGAAATATTTATATGCATATATAGCCACCTGTAGAAGAATGAAACTGGACCCCTACCTCTTACCACATACAAAATTTAATTTAAGATGAATTAAAAACTTAAATGTAAAACCTCAAACTACAAAAATCTTAGTTAAGAACCTTAGGAAACACACTTCTGGATACCAGCCAAGCAGAATTTTTTGATGAAGATTCCAAAAGTAATTGCAACAGAAACAAAAATAGAATAATGAGAGTTAATTAAACTAAAAAGCTTTTGCACAGCAAAAGAAATGATCAACAGAGTGAACAGAAAATCTACTGAATTGGAGACAATATTTTGCAAATTATGCCTCAGACAAAGGCTGATATACAGGATCTATAAGAAACTAAAACAACTCAACACAGAATTTTTCAAAACCATCAAAAAGTGGACAAAGAACATGAATTGACCCTTCTCAAAAGCAGACACACAAGCAGCCAACAAATGTTTTAAAAAATGCTCAACATCACTAATCATGAGAGAAATGCAAATTAAAACCACAATGAGATATCATCTTATACCAGTCAGAATGTCTGTTATTAAAAAGTCAAAGAATAGTAGATGTTTGCATGGTTGCAGAGGAAAGGGATCACTTATTCGTTGTTGGTGAGACTGTGAACTAGTTCAACTTCTATGGAAAACAGTATGAAGGTTTCTCAAGGAACTTAAAATTGAATTACCATTCAACTCAAAAATCACACTACTAGAGATCTACCCAAAGGAAATGATATCATTATGTAAAAGGATACCTGTACTCATATGTTCATTACAGCACTTTTCACAGTAGAAAAATCACAGAACCAACCTATGTGACCACCAATGATTAACTGGATAAAGAAAATGTTAGCCAGGCGCAGTGGCTCACGTCTGCAATCCCAGCACTTTGGGAGGCCGAGGCGAGAGGATTGCCTGAGCTCAGAGGTTCAAGACTAGCCTGGGAAACTTGGCAAGACCTCATCTCTACATAAATCAAAAAAATTAGCTGGGTGTGGTGGCACACACCTGTAGTTCCAGCTACTTGGAAGACTGAGGCAGAAGGATAGCCTGAAACCAGCAGGTCGAGGCTGCAATGACTCTGAGCATGCCACTACACTCCAGTTTTGGTGATCTGGTTGACAGAGTGAGACTGCTACTCAAAAAGAAAAGAAAATGTTATATATACATTATGTATAATATAATATAATACAATACAATACAACATAATATATATATATACCATAATTTATATATACACCATATATACACAGTCATAAACAAGAATGGAATCATGTCCCTTACAACAACATGAATGGAGCTGAAGAACGTCATCCTAAGTGAAGTAACTCAGAAAGAAAAAAAAAAACTCTGCATGTTCTCATTTATATGCAGAAGCTAAAGGGCCACAAAGTAGGAAATAATAGACACTGAGGACACCAATAAGGGGGAAAGCAGGGAGGGTGGTTAGGGTTCAGAAATTGCCTATTGGTACAATGTTCACGATCTAAGAAAAGGGCCATCTGAGAGCCAATTCAGCCACTACACAATATGTCCATGTAAAAAATATGCACTTGTACCCTCTTATTCTAAAAGAAAAAAGAAAGACAAAAGAAATAGCAAAAAAATCACAATTTTAAAAAAATTGTATATATTTCCATATACTAAAATATGTTATTAAAGATCAAAAAAAACACTATAGAAATGGCAGAGGAATCAGTAAACAGCTTTTTGAAATAAAATACATAGCCCAGAAACATACCCTAATATATATGTTGGTGATAAAAAAAGGCATCATGAATTAACATAAGATAAAATTTCTTTTTAAATAATAATGGGATTTTTTTTTTAGTTATTGGCCTAGAATTGAGAGAAGCAGGAATACATTAAGCACTTCATCTCAAATATATGCAAACATAAATTTCAGAAGAATTTAAGTGAGATATTTTAAAATCATACCTTTTTAGAAAAAAATGGTGAATATTTACCTTACCCGTAAAGGATATTTCTATGCTTAGATGTAGTGTGAGAAACTACAAAATGGTAAAACAAGAACTTCAAAAATGGATGAATTTAAAATATCTGTATGTATAAAAAAAGGACAATCAAGCTGGGCTCGGTGGCTCAGCCTATAATCCTGCGCCTTTGGGAGGCTGAGGTGAGTGGATTGCCTGAGCCCGCGGGTTCGAGACCCGCCTGGGCAGCAAGACCTCATCTCTACAATAAATCACAAAATCAGCCGGGCGTGGTAGCGCATGCCTGCAATTCCGGCTACTTGGAAGGCTGAGGTGGAAGGATCACTGGAACCCAGCAGGTCAAGGCTGCGGTGGCCGGGAGCGGCCACTGAACTCCAGTCTGGGCGACAGAGTGAGACTCCAACTCAAAAAAAAAAAAAAAAAAGAACAATCAAAACCCAAGACAAAATTGAAAACAAATGAAAAATTTGCCTTATATATGGCAAATGGTTAATATTTAAATGTATAACAAATCTATATGACAGAGTATTATGAAACCACTTATGTATCATTTATGAATCCATTTTTCCTTAGGGAATACATTCCTATAGAAAAATATTTTATTATAATTTCATGTGCAGGATGCTAATTTACATATATTGTGTGTTATCAACCACATGAAAAATGTACAGATATAAAGACTATATGTATGTTTACCAGACATCCCTGGGCAATGAGATAACAAGCAAATTTTATTTTTAAAATTGTTTCTCTGTACATGTCAAATTTTTATGAGTATATATTTTTAATGCACACACTGTTAAAGGTAAATATATGTTTTAAGTTTATGAAATAGTCAAATAGCCTGTCCAATAAATGAAAAAAGAAGATGAATAGACAATTCACAAATGAGGGTTAATATTTATATATGGAAATGTATTCACCTTACCCCAACAGTAAATAAACAAATTAGAGCAAAGGAACAGGATGTTTTTCACAGTTAAAGTAGTAGTGATTAAAAAATGATAGTGGGTTGGGCTTGGTGGCTCAGTTTGTAATCCCAGCACTTTGGAAGGCCGAGGCGAGTGGATTGCCTGAACATGTGGGTTCGAGACCCACCCGGGCAACGTGGCAAGACCTCGGTCTCTACAATAAATCAAAAATTAGCTGGGCATGGTAGCTCGTGCCTGTAGTTCCCGCTACTTGGAAGACTGAGGAGGAAAGATCGCTGGAGCCCAGCAGGTCGGGGCTGCAGTGGCCGGGAGCATGCTACTACACTCCAGCCTGGTCGACGGAGTGAGACTCCAACTCAAAAAAAAAAAAAAAAAAAAAATGACAGTGGATGCTGGTAAACATATTGTGAAACATGTTCTCCTTTATTTTGCTAGTATTAATCTGCATTCATACAACTCTTTCTGCTAATAGGTATCAAGAAGTCTAAAACTGTTTGTTCCCTTCAGCTAGGCAACTCCATTTCTGCTCATCTCTTCTGTGACAGGCTGAAGGAATACTCCAAAAGTGTCCATGCTCTCATCCCTGGAACCTGTTAATATATCACCTTTCATGGCAAAGGTAGTTGGCAGATATAATGAAGGCTATAGACCACAAAATAGGAAAGTTATCATAGATCATCTATGAATAGACCCTTAAAAGCAGAGAACATCCTCCCACTGGTGATAGAAGACATAAGGCTAAAGAAAAAAAATCAGAGAAAGTCTAAGCATAAGAAGGACTTGATTCACTTAAAATATGGTAGAAAGGGGTCACAACCAAGGCATGTGGTTGGTTTTCAGGAGCTGAGAACAACCCCCAGCCAACAGCCAGCATGGAATTGGAGATCTCAGTTCTATAAACACTACACCAAAAAACTGAATTCTGCCAATAGTTTCAATGAGTTTGGAAGTAGATTCTTCCTCATAGTCCCTAGTAAAGAATATACATCTGTTGACATCTCCATTTTAATTCCGTGAGACCCTAGCCAAACTTCTAACCTTCAGAGGTGTCAGATAAATAATTAAATATTGTTTTAAGATGCTAAATGTTTGGCAATTTTCCTCAGCAGCAATGGAAAACTTATAACTATGAGGATTACTCTGCACTTGATCATTAACCTGCTATGTAACCTTGAAAAAAATCAATTTTTTTGTCTGGTCTCAATCTTCTCACCTACAAAACAAAGGTGCTGGTCTATTTAACCCTACACCTAATATTAGCATGGCCTAGACCAACAGTGAAAATGGAGATTATGTGCCATACGTCTAAATGTTTAATGTGTATAAATCAATAAATTATAAGGTGTGTTCTGTTCTCCTACCTTGACATAATACATTCACAAAATCAAAATTGAAATACATGTGAACAGCTATAATTTTTATATAACTGAAAGTCAGCAAAATATCAAAGACAACTAATTTAAGATTGTATTTACCTAAGTTTTCTATTGATGTGCTGACAATTTGACAATGAATAATAAACTAGACATTCATAATTCATAAATTGTTATTTATTTATTTCATAATACTTCTTTCCCTTGCCTTTATTTCAGGAAAATCACAAAACATGCTGTAATATACTTATCACATACTTTGTGTTATTTGACAGTGTCATCAGATTGGTCTGCCTTCTTTTGTAATAGTGGTTCTTATATATAATTTTTAATAAAATAAATTTAGAGAAATTTCATGCTGGTAAGGCAGTAGTACTTGGAGTTATCAATTGCATTATATAATCAATACTTAGGTTTGAAAATAAAGCACGATTGTTACCTAAGATACCTAAATATCTTAATGGTGTTGCACATGATAAATCATTGCCATTGCCGGGCTCGGTGGCTCAGCCTGTAATCCCGCGCCTTTGGGAGGCTGAGGTGAGTGGATTGCCTGAGCCCGCGGGTTCGAGACCCGCCTGGGTAACTTGACGAGACCTCATCTCTACAATAAATCAAAAATTAGCCGGGCATGGTAGCATGCGCCAGTAGTTCCAGCTACTTGGAAAGCTGAGGCGGAAGGATCGCCGGAGCCCAGCAGGTGGAGGCTGCGGTGGCCAGGAGCGGCCACTGCACTCCAGTCTGGGCGACAGAGTGAGACTCCAACTCAAAAAAAAACAACAAAAAAAACAAAAAATCATTGCCATCACAGAAAAACATAAAATATTTTAATTTAATCATGTGCATTACTATCACTTATAATGTGATTTTCATCAACTTTTAAGGCAATATTTTTATCCAATTACTATTTATACAGTTCTTTCAAATTCTACCATGCTGGTATATTTTTAATAAAACAAAGCAAAAGAGCAACATGTTTTCAATTACTTCGATTCTCTCATCAGGTGAAATTATTTTTTATCTATAATGGGCAGAAAATAATACATTTAGAAATTAGTTTGGAGTTGATTTTTACCTGAAGTTTTTTTTCCTAAAATGATAAATGTTTTCATTTCTTTGTTCTAATTCACCTGTGTTATATTGGAAGGCAACTTTTATTGTTTATTTTTCAGGCAGTTTCTTTCAATTAAAACATTTATTCATAAATCTTATACTATTTTCAATCCTTCAATGATGTGTTTGCAAGCTTTTGCTGACATTATTAATAGCAGGCAATCTTTCATACTAAATAACTGAATAACACAAATTCAAAATCATTTCATTTTCTAACAAAGATACTATTTGCTCTTTATTTGAGGATCTGTTGTATGCTCTATTGTCTCTCATGCCATATCTAAATTAAATCTTATTTATTAATTGTATTTAGTCAGCATTCCCATTATACATTTGAACAGTTTTAAGGGCAAGTCTGATATGTATTGTATTAAGATATTCCATTTGAGGACAGTTTATAAATATATATAATTTTTTAATTATTCCAAAGAATGTCATCACTATCAGCACAGTTAAAATCAATTTTTGAGCCAGGCTCGGTGGCTCAGCCTGTAATCCTGCGCCTTTGGGAGGCTGAGGTGAGTGGATAGCCTGAGCCCGTGGGTTCGAGACCCGCCTGGGCAGCGAGACCTCATCTCTACAATACATCAAAAAATCAATCGGGTGTGGTAGCGCATGCCTGTAATTCCGGCTGCTCGGAAGGCTGAGGCGGAAGGATCGCCGGAGCCCAGCAGGTCAAGGCTGCGGTGGCCAGAAGCGCCCACTGCACTCCAGTCTGGGCGACAGAGTGAGACTCCAACTCAAAAAAAAAAAAAAGCCATTTTTTGGAAGAATAAAATCAAAATATGTGTCACACATAGCATAAATGATGTTTCTAGATTGTTGACCAAAATTCTGGCTTGTACTTCTTTTTCCCCATATTTGTTAGAACCATTCACATAAGCTTGCTTTCAACAATATCTTAAATTATTTCAATAAACCTTGTTCACAGCTTTTGCAAGTTTTTGTCTTATTAAATATTCTTGTAAAAAAGCTATTTTAATTATAGAAATAAGTCCATATCTATCTTATTGCCAATATAAAAAAATCATGTATTAAACATTGCATATCTAAATATACAACAAAATTAAGAAATACATTTTTTCATATTAAAAAATGTCCCTCAGCTGCCATGTGAAAATGTTGTAAATACCATACTATTTTGTGAATACCACCTCGGAGTGCAAGGTGAAACAAGAGAACGAATGCTTGCTACTACTGAAAAATGATACCTCCCCGTGAAATCATTACCATTATCGCAATCATGCTAGTAAAGAGGAAGAATATGAGAAGTTAATTAATTTGACCTTTTTTCCTACCCAAGCACTTTCACAGCTCAAATCCTCCCTGCATTCTGAAGCAGGGTCTATCTTCAATATCGCCAGAGACATAATCAACAAAATTTGTTTGCTTAGAAACATAGACACTTAAGGACAAGGCATATGAAGAACTGTTTCCCTGAATCTTGATGTTGAGGATATGCATGGTGCTCAGGTGTCCATGATTAAGTTTCTTGATCTACTACTGGCTCCACACCAAGATTATTGACGGCAATACTCTGGCAAACTTCGAGACAGTGTACCTGGCAGTATTTAAACTGTTTTAAGAATGCCATAAATAATTGATTTTTATTACTGTAAAATATATAAAACATTTTGTTTTAAAAATACCCTTTTCCCGTGATTGAATTAAGTTCAAATAGAATTGAAAACTTAAACAGAACATGAAAAACCATCGAGATCATTCTCTCCATGTTTCCTATTAGAAAACTACAGTCCAGAGAAGGGAAATTAATCATCCAAGGCATCAGATCTCAAAATCAACGAAGCTTTTAGTCACGTGATTTCTAGGGTTATCATCAATGTATGTTGATTTCTGATATATTAGGCTGGTGAAAGCAAGTGGAGCATTTGGAAAAATGCAGGGATTTTTATAAAGCTATAATCATTAGTACTTGAAGTGTGAGAGCTTTCTACAATTTAACTGTCCTATTTTCTCTATCTTCATCTAAGTGTGTTCTTAATATAATCTGAGGAAACAGTATACCACAGGGATGAATTTAGTAAAAGTTCTTAATAAATGAATGACAGCAGACTCAAAAAAAACACAAAATACAGTGATATCATAAAATAACTTATAATGCTGAAAAGTGCTTGGGTAAAGGGGGCTATTTTGAGCTGAATTTTTTTATAGAATTTCAATTAAGTTTGACAGCTATTTCATTACCAGATTTGATACACTGTAGTAATACATTATAAAATGATAATCTTTTTATCAGTATAAAAGGCTCCTATAATTTGGGTAATAAGATCCTCACAAAAACCTAAAAATTTTTAATATCATAATTTCCTCACTTTTGCCGTGGTTTTCATGTAAAACGTTAAGAAAAAATATAGAACTAAAACATGGAAAGAATAAGACAATTTGAAAGTGATGAATAACCAAATTACATAATAACTGTGGTGGGAGAAGTCTAACTTTTCTGTACTTATTCTAATTTGAGCTCATTTATTGCATCACAAAGGTTTTCCAAGGTAAAAGTAAAATAGTCTGAATGGTTATAAAAATCACATTTAACCTCAAGTACAAGTGAATGCTTAATAGAATAATATCAGCGGCATAGACTAATGATTCGATGGAAATTATTAGACTAAATGCACAAGAATTTGTAGTTGAGACAACAGATCATTGCACCAGAATCATAGAGGTTTAGATATAAGGCCATTACATAATTTTAAAGACCTAGAAAGGGAAAGTTACTAATCCAAAGCCAAGCATTCAAACAGTGATAAAACTAGGACTCAAAACATTCATTAAATTATCAAATTATGGGAGACAGGAAGAAATTTTAAAAACAACAATCTAGGGAAGCAGTTATTTACACAGCTGCAACTTAGCACCTCACACAGTACTTATCAATCAAAAAGAAGCAAAGTTATATTACGATGGAGAAATAGGACATATACTACCTTAATATGGCTTTTGATGGAGTTCAATGGGAAAAACACAACTTCATTTATGTAGTATTCTTGACAAAAACCTGTGACCTGAATCTCATAAAAAGAAATAAATCAGACAATAAATCCTAAATTTGCATTTTAGGATATCCTACATCAGCTAGCATAGACTGTAAAAGAAAGCAACTGCAATTCCTTGTGTACCACCTTAGAATAATATATGTGTTTAGGACTGTGATCTGAAATTGGCATGAAGTTAACTTTACATGTTTTAAGCTACTCTGAACCAAATGTACAAATTCCTTGCTTAATAAAAGGAATTTGTGCTATAAAAAAGGAAATATTTATAAATGAAAAGAATAACGTGAATCTTTTTTTTTTTTTGAGTTGGAGTCTCACTCTGTCGCCCAGACTGGAGTGCAGTGGCCGCTCCCAGCCACCACTGCCTCAACCCGCTGGGTTCCGGCAATCCTTCCGCCTCAGCCTTCCAAGTAGCTGGAGCTACAGGCACGCGCTACCACACCCGGGTAATTTTTTGATTTATTGTAGAGATGAGGTCTCACCAAGTTGCTCGGGCGGGTCTCGAACCCACGGGCTCAGGCTATTCACTCACCTCAGCCTCCCAAGGTGCGGGATTACAGGCTGAGCCACCGAGCCTGGCTGAATAACATGAATCTTAATCAGTACATACATGATACCACAATTATCAAGTGCAACTAAATCAAATTCTTACTTTATATCACCTGAGTTAAAAAATAAGACAATAAATAAATCACAGTACATCTGTAGATGGCTTTAAAGAACCAATTAGAAATATTTTAAGATTCATTTTTAAACATAAAATATTGTATCTTAAAACCGCTATTCTAATATGTTGTTAAAACTGCTTCTAATCAAATAATATATTCTAGGTCTTATACAAGTTTATATATCTTCTTCAGTTTTCTTGAGTAACCTACATTAGTTCTGGTTTTTGTCCACATACTACTCTGAGTTTTGGGAAAAAAGAGAGAAGGCCCTTTTCTATATTTTACCATCAGGGCAAGGAAAATGACTACGGTTCTCAACACAAAAAAAGACAGACTCCTGACCTTATGCATTGAAATAATGAAGAAATGTATCCTCTTTCATTTTTCAGTCAAATAATTAACATTTAAAATAACAGCATATTGGTGTCACCATTCAGTCAACAATTCATTTTGGTCAGTATAACCATCTTTTCCTACTCTTCAATGTTTTTAGAATTCTTATTTCTTAATATTTAATGTATTCTTATCATGTTAAAAAAGTAGATATAAAAAAACTGAAATACTGACTACTAATAAGAAACTTACAAAAAACACAGTTAGAAAGAATAAGTTCTTGTGTTGAATAGCACTGCAGGGTGATAATAATTAATAATAATTTATTGCATATTTCAAAATTACAAAAGAAGATTCGGAATGTTTCAACACTAAAAAATTATAAATAATAAATATTTGAGGTGATAGGTATTTTAACTACCTTGATTTGATTATTGCACATTGCAGGCATGTATCAAAATATCACATGTACCTCACAAATATGTATAATTACTATGCTTCAAAAAAATAAATTAAATGTGTTCAATATATGTCAAATAAAAAATTGAACAAGTATATTAAAGAAGAAAAGAAACTAGATCTCACCATTTAAGCAAATTGATAAAACAATATCACAAGACCTGCTGAAATCTACAGTTTTCCAGTCTTACGTGAACATCATGTTAATCTGAAAAATAAATAAATACATTACATGAAAAAATGTGCACATTACAAATGAACTAAAATAATAGATCATAATATAAATATGAAATTCAAAACTATAAAGGTTTTAGAAGAAAACATGGGAGAAAATCTATGAGAAGTTGTGTTGGGTGATGAAATTTTATATACAAAAAACTAAATTTTATATTTAACACCAAAAGTATGATTTATAAACAAAAAGTTAGATGAGTTGGACTTTATTAAGATTTTTTAAAATGCTTTTCTCTGTGAAAGATATTGTTAATAAAACTAAAAAGCAAGTCACAGACTGGAATAAAATATTTGTAAACACATATATTATAAGGGACTTGTACCCAAAATATACAAGAAGAAAAGAAAAACTTAAGATATAGGGGGGTGGTATTATCACAGTGACAAAGTAGGAGATACTAGCCTTTATCCTTCCACTAAAAACCAAATACAGACAGCTATGTAAAACCAAAATAGTGCTGGGAGGGCTTAAGGGCACATTTAAAATTCTATAGAAACACAGAGTAGCAAAAACCAAAAATGGAGAGTATCCACACAGAAGGGAACATTGGTGATATCAGCATACCTGAGATACCAGAAGATGGCTAGGAACAATAAAGAAAGATAGAAGATATCAGTATCACCCATGTCTTGGAAACCAGTATGGCCGTGCTCAACAGAGAGCACCAGCATCTTTTGCCACTGAGGTAACAGATAGCTATTACTTCTCTGGAACCCTAGAGAGAAAGATTTGACTGCACACGCATAACACAAGAAGTAGTCATAGTTGTGTTGCTTCAGGAACAGTGCTATTACCTCTCCCACCCTCACGTATACCCCCGACCAAAGAGTCATGACTTTCCTGTCAGAGTCTATGCTCCAGACCCCAGACCTGTGTCTGTACTGCACCAGTGCACACCTCAGACACTAAAGTCATTGTGACAGAGAGCTAGCTCATACCCTGGGCCTAGTAGATAAGGATTTTCTGCACATTCCCACACTCTGGGCACCAACTCAACCACCATGGAGAACTGGGCCCTTCCTTAGCCCCAGAGGCACCATAGCTCTCTGCATATGCTTATGGGAAAGCATTCAGAGATAATGTTCACATAGCAGGTGTTCAAAAGTAAAAGACAGAGAAAAAGAGGAAGAAATCTTATTTAAAAGAAATAATAGCTGAAAACTTCCCAAATCTAAAAAAAGCAACAACAACAACAAAAAAACCCTAAATCTAAATATCTATTTCTAGGTACAGAAAGGTCAAGATCTTTGATCAGGTTCAATGCAACCAAGACATCTTATAATAAAGCTGTTCAAAGCTTAAGAAAATAAAAAGAGGATTCTGAAAGCAGCAAGAGAAAAGAAGTAGATCCCATATAAAGAATTCAATTCCAGTGGATTTCACAGAGAAAGAACAAAACAACAACAACAAAACAGTTATAACTGAGAGAGTACAGTGATATATCCAAAGTGCTGAAATAAAAAATAAAACAACAAACCCTTGCAAATCAAGACTGCATTAAGAGGCAAGGCTATTCTTCAGAAATGAAAGAGAGAGACAAAAATTTCCCCAGAAAAATAAAACCTGAAGGAATTCATCACCACTAGACTTGCCTTGTAAGAAATGATAAGGGGCCGGGCTCAGTGGCTCAGCCTGTAAACCCAGCACTTTGGGAGGCCGAGGAGAGTGAATTGCCTGATCCCGCGGGTTTGAGACCTGCCTGGGCAACATGGCGAGACCTCATCTCTACAATAAATCAAAAATTAGCAGGGCATGATAGCACATGCCTGTAGTTCCAACTACTTGGAAGGCTGAGGCAGAAGGATAGCCAGAGCGGTGGCCGGGAGCATGGCACTGCACTCCAGTCTGGGCAACAGAGTGAGACTCTAACTAAAAAAAAAAGAAATGATAAGAATACCCATTTAATTACCAACCCCATTCTTCTCAGACCCGGAAATGACAATACAGAAATTCACATGGAAACATAAATGACCACAAATAGCCAAAACAATCCTCAGCAAAGAAACAAAGTGGGAGGTATCACACTTCCAGACTTCAAACTTTACTATAAGGCTACAATAATCAAAACAGCCTGGTATTGGTACAAGAACAGGCATATGGACCAATGGAATGGGATGGATATTCCAGAAGCAAAACCTCAATTCCTCAACCCACTCATCTTTGAAAAGCCTCCACCAACAACTGCTGGGGAGAGGAGAACCTATGCAGTAAATGGTGCTTGGAAAATTGGCTGATCACATGCAGAAGACTGAAAACAGAACCCCTACCTATCACTATACACAAAAGTTAACTCTAAATGTATCAAAGACTTAAATGTAAACCTCAAGCTATAAGAAACTTAGAAAATGCAGGAGACAACCTTACAGAAATCAAAGTAGACAACCAATTCCTGATCAAAACCCCAGGTGTCCATGTCATAAGAAATAAGATAGGATAAGTGAAACCTCATCAAACAGAAAAGCTTCTGTAAAGCAAAAGAAACCATCAATAGAGTGGGGAGACAGTTTATAGAATGGAAAAAAGTATTTGCCAACTGTATATCTGACAAAGGCTTAACATACAATATCTATAAGGAACTCAAATGTGCTGAAAGGAAAAAAACAAATTGCCCCATTAAAAAGTGGGCAAAAGACATGAATAGACACTTCTCAAAAGAAGATATACAGGCAGCCAACAGACACATGAAAAAGTGGTTAGCCTCAATAATCATCAGAGAAATGCTAATCAAAACACATTGAGATATACCTAACCCCAGTATGAATGGCCATCATTAATAAAACAAACAACAACCCGATGCTGGCAAGAGTGTTGAGAAAAGAGAACACTTCTGCAATGCTGATGGGAATGCAAGCTAGTTCATCCTCTATGGAAAACAGTGTGGTGATTTCCAAAAGAACTAGAAATTGACCTTCCATATGACCAGCAATCCTCCTACTTGGAATATACCTGGAGGAACTCAAAGCATTCTACAAAAAAGATACCTGCACATGCATGTTTATTTCAGCACTATTCACAATAGCAAAAAACATGGAATCAAGCATGCTGCCCATCAAAATTGGACTGGATAAAAAATAAAAACGGGGTACATATACCCAATGGAATATTACACAGTCAAAAAGAAGGACAAACATGGACTCCTTAGCAACTTGGATGGATTTATAGTCAATAATATTCAGTGATCTATCACAGAAACAAAGATCGGAGTACCACAAGTTCTCACTCATAAGTGGATCCTGAACATTTACCATAATATTATAAGAAAGGGACTAGCTGTGGTGAGATATTGTCAAGGGGGCGGAGAGGGGGAACACAACATCAATAAGGTTATCTTATCTCAAACCAGGCCCATACAATATCCTGTACAATATCCACTTGTATACCTAATTCTGAATTGTACCCCACATACTTAAAATAAGATAATAAAAAAAATGATAAGGGAGTTTATCAAGCTGAAAGAAAAATATGCTAATTAGTAAAACAAAAACATTTGAAAGTATAAAACTCACTCGTAAACATAGGTACATAGTTAAATTCAGAATACACTAATACTGTAATTGCAGTGCGTAAAATCATTTACGTTTTTAGCATGAAGGTAAAAAAAGACCAAACTATTAAAACAATAATGACAATAATTTCTTAAAGAATGAGAAGAGGCCCATGCCCAGTGGGGAAATGCCAACTGCAGCCATTTTCCCTGTCCCAGGATCAGGCAGAGGTCTGCATTGCCCCACCCAGCTCCGCCCAGCTCTCCCCAGCCTCCAACTTGGGACCTAAGGTAATCGCATCAAACTGGGAGAGACAGAAGCTCCTCCCCCACGCTAGATTGGACAGACAGGTCAGATCTGAGTGGCAGACTTGACAGGCAACAAGCCGGCTGAGTCATCTGATCCACCCTCCTTCCTGGGGCAAATGGCCCTAGCTGTGAGCAATGGCTACCAGCCTGTGATGAGAGTTAGAGATCAGAGCTGAAAGGACGTTGAACTTACAGGAATGCTCTCACAGTGAGCTTGGTTCCTTGTTTTTATTTTTATTTCTTATTTTTATTCTTTGTCTGTTTGGTCTGCTCATTTTTGTTTGTTTTTAGTTTTAGTCTTTTTTGTTTTGTTTTTACTCTTTTACTGTCTTTGTGTCTCTTTTCATTTGTTAGTCAGAACATTTGTCTGTTTTCCCTCTTACTCTTCTCTGTCTCCACCTTCCTCTTTCCCCTCCTCCTTCTTTTTTCTATTATTTTCCTTTTTCTTACCTCACTTTGCACTCAGGGAGCAAACCTATACCCCCACTGCATGGACAGATTGCAAAACAGTGGGAAGTGGGTTCCAGGGTACCCATACACCCTGTCGGTGGATACTAGGATCTGCAGATAGATTTTGAATCACAGTTCCACCTTCAACTAAATCTCAAAACTGTAAAAAAGTACCGTCCCCAACCCACAGTCCAGCTTCAGAATTGAAAAAAGTTAGAGGATCCACACAAGGAAGAACAGGAGGTTGAGCAAACAGAAGTAAAAGCAACCCCGCCATCTCTGAACAACAGAATTAAAGGGTGGGGGGGGGAAGTGGGGAGGAAAATCTACACAAATGAAGAAAAACCAAAAGAAGAATATGGGTCTAACACAGATCCCTGGGAAGTCAGACATTGAGAAAGCAGACTTCAGAACGCAAACAATGAAGAGCCCCCAGAATTACTGGTCACACACTACAAACCCCAGACATCAAGACAATAATAGAGAGAATAAAAATAATTGAGGCGAGACAAGTGGAAAATAGGAAGGAGTTGATAACTGAGATAACACCAGTAAAGAATACTGTGATTGAAATAATTGAATAACAAACTGATAAGTATGGAAAGCAGAATTAGCCAAGCAGAAGAAAGAATCTCAGCGCTTAAGGACCAAAATATAGAACTATCCCAAACTTTCAAAAACATAGAAAAGAAGTTTAAAAAGATAGGACAATAATTTCTTACAGAATAATATTAAATAATATATTATTTAATATATTATAATACTAAATATTATATATCATTATATGTAATTAATATTATATATTGTCAGTTATTATTTATTAGATATTATTAAATATTAAGTATTATATATTATTATAAATATTATATATTAGAATATCCTAATATTAGAAGACGTAATTTTGGCATTAAAAGCATAAATTGTGTGTGTGAATGGAGAACAAGTGCAGAATTTATTAAGGCAACTGAAGTACAGTTGTTATCAGTTTACAGTAGCCTATTACAACTCAAAGATGTTTTGTTGATACCTCATGGTAACCACAGAATAAAAACCAATAGTAGACAACCAAAAGATGAAAATTAGAAATCAAAGCTTACTATTGTGGAAAATCACTAAATTCCAAAGAAAGATAACAAGAGAGGAAGAACAAATAATTTGTGACAACCATAAAACAATCTTTAAAATGGCAGCAGTAAGTTTATACTTACTGATGATTATCTTAAATATAAAGGGATTGAATTATCCAATCAAAAGACATAGAGTGACTGAACAAATAAAACCCAGTTGTATAATGCCTACAAAAGACTCACTTCACATTGAAGAAAAAGCACATTAAAAGCTAAAAAGTAGGCAACCCTTTCAGGTCCCCTCCCTCTGTGGGAGCTTTTCTGTCCTCTCAAAAAATCCTGCTTTCTTAAAAAAAAAGGAAAAAAAAAAAACAACTAAAAAACCGGGCAAGGTGGCTCAAGTTTATAATCCCAGCACTTTGGGAAACCAACGTGAGAGAATTGCCTGAGCCCATGGGTTCGAGGCTAGCCTGGGCAACTTGGCAAGACCTCATCTCTACAATAATTCAAAAAATTAGCCAGACATGGTGGCACATGCCTGTAGTTCCAGCTATTTGGAAGGCAGAGGTGGAAGAATCACCTGAGCCCAGCAGGTCAAGGCTGCGGTGGCCGTGAGCATGCCTCTGCACTCCAACCTGGGTGACAGAGTGAGACTCCAACTCAAAAATAAAAAAATTAAAAAGATAGAAAAGATATTTTATGTAAATGGAAACCAAAAGAGAACAAGAGTAGCTATACTTGTATCAGAGGAAATAGACATTAAGTCAAAAGCTGAAAAAAGAGAAAAAGAAGAGCATTATATAATAATAAAGTAGTCAATTAATGAAGAAGGTAAAGTGATTGTAAATAAATATGTGCTGAACATCACAACATCAAAATATGTAAAGCAGATATTAATAGATTTGGAAAGGGAGATAAACTGCAATGCAATAACAGTAGTAAACTTTAATATTCAACTTTCAAAAATGTATGGAGTATTCAGACAGAAACCCAAATAAGAAAACATTGAATTTGAACTAACTTTAGACTGAATGGACCTAGCAGAAATATACATGATATTCTGTTGAGAAGTGTGTGTTAGGCCACAAAAGAAATCTCAACAAATTTAAGAAAACTAAAATTATTTGAGGCATCTTTTCTGACCACAGTGGTATAAAACCAGAAATTAATAGCAAGAGGAATTTGGGAAAATTTACAAATATGTGTAAATTAAACAACATGCTCCTGATCAGCAAACGAGTCAAAGACAACATTGAAAGAGGACTTTTAAAAGTATATTGAATCAAAAGAAAATGAAAACATAGCAAAACTTATGAAGTACAGCAAAAACTTTCACGAAAGGAAAGTTTATAGCAACAAATGCCTACTTTAAAAAAGGAAAAAAAAATCTACGCCTCAAGAAAATAGAAAAAGTAAAATAAAATCGGCAAAAGTTAGTAAAAAGAATGAAATAGTAAAATAACAAAAATAAATAAAAATAAAACTTAGAAAAACCATAGACTAAAATCAAGGAAGCTCAGTTTTTTTAAAAAAAAGATTTAAAAATATACAAACTTTTAGCTAGGCTAAAGAAAAAAGGCAGCCGGGCTCGGTGGCTCAGCCTGTAATCCCGCGCCTTTGGGAGGCTGAGGTGAGTGGATTGCCTGAGCCCGCGGGTTCGAGACCCACCTGGGCAGCGAGACCTCATCTCTACAATAAATAAAAAAATCAGCTGGGCGTGGTAGCGCATGCCTGTAATTCCAGGAACTTGGAAGGCTGAGGCGGAAGGATCGCCGGAGCCCAGCAGGCGAGGCTGAGGTGGCCGGGAGCGGCCAGTGCACTCCAGTCTGGGTGACAGAGTGAGACTCCAACTCAAAAAAATATATATATATATTAGCACCAAATTCAACAGCACATTAAAAGAATTATTCACATGGTCATATGGGATTTACATCAGGTTGCAAGAACAGTTCAACATACACAAATAAATAAGTGTGATATGTCACATTAACTAAATGAAGGACAAAAATCCTATGATTATCTCAATAAATGCAGAAAAAGCATTTTACAAAATATAATATCCATTAATTATAAAATGATTAGGTATAGAAGGAATGTACCAAAACACTGACAAACTCACAGCTAACATCACTCTATAGTGAACAGTTGAAAGCTATTTCTCTAAGATCAAGAACAAGACAAAGATGACCACTATTGCCACTTCTATTCAACATAATTCTTGAAGTCCCAGCCAGAGAAATTAGGCAAGAGAACGAAAACAAAACAAAACAAAACAATAAAGAGATTGGAAAGAAATAAAATCAATTGTCTCTGTGTATTAGTCAGGGTTCTACAGAGAGACTGAAGCAATAGGATAGATATATGGATGGATGGCTGTCTGACTGGCTCTCTGGCTGACTGGCTGGCTGGCTGGATGGATGGATGAACAGATAGATACATAGGTGGATAAGTTGATAGATTAGGGGGATTGACTCATCTGATTATGGAAGCTGAGAAGTTCCATGATATGTTGTCTGCAAGCTGGAGACCCTGGGATGCCGTTGCATGGCTCCGTCCAAGTCTGAATGCCTGAGAAACCAGGAAACTACTGGTGTAAGTCTTGAAGTCCAAAGGCCAGAAAGCTTGGAGTTCCTATGTCCCAGGGCAAAATGAGAGTGTATTCTAGCTCCATGAGAAAGATCAACTCCCATTGTTTTCAATTTTTGTTCTATCTGAGCCTTGAACTGATTGGATGGTACCCACTCACACACCAATCCCCTCTGAAAACACCTTCACTGACATATCCAAAAGTAATGCTTCACTAGTTTCTTTAGGTATTCCTTAGTCCAGCCAAGTTGACACCTAAAATTTACCACTACTGCATTTCTGTTTGCACATGACATGATCATATATATATAGAAACTCTAAAGACCCCATCAAAAACTGTTAGAATTATTAAATAAGCTCATTAAAGTTTCAGGATACTAAATCAAAATACAAAAATTAGTAGCATTTTTATACACTAACATCAAACTATCTGAAAAAAGAAAACAGTTCTATTTACAATAACTACAAAAATATTGGAATAAATTTAATCAAAGAGGTAAAAAGGCCATAAAGTGAAAAATAAAACACTGATGTCAGAAATGGAAAAGGACATAAATAAATGGAAAGATATCCCATGTCTTTTCATGCATTGAAAGAATTAAAATTGTTAAAACGTCCATCCTACCTGAAGTGATTTATAGATTCAATGCAATCTTTATAAAATGTTAATGTCTTTTTCATGGAAATAGAACAAGTAATCTTAAAATTTGTATGGAACTAAAATAGACCAGGAATAGCAAAACAATCTTGAGCAAAAACAATAAAGTTGGAGACATCACACTACCTGAATACAAAGCTATAGTTATCAACACAGTGTGGTACTGGCATAAATGTAAACACATAGACCAATAGAGTAGAATAAATCTTAGCATTAATAGTTAATTTAATCTTGGCAATGATGCTAAGAACACACAATGGGAAAAGAACAGTGTCTCAATCAATGGTATTGGAAAAACTGGATATCCACATACAAAAGAAAAAAATTGTATCTCACACCATATATAAAAGTCTACTAAAACCAATGAAAGACTTAAACATAAAACCTAAAATTGTAACATTACTACAGAAAAAATAGCAGAAAATTTCCATGAGATTGGAACAGGCAAGAAAAGCAAAAATAGACTAATGAGACTACATCCAACTATAAAGATTCTGCACTGAAAAAGAAAAAAAAAAAAGAAAGAAAAACACACAAATTAACCGAATAAAGAGACAACCTACCAAATGGGAGAAAACATTTGCAAAGCATACATTTGATGAGGCGTTAACATCCAAATCACAAAAGGAACTAAAATAACTCACCAACAAGAAAAGAGATAACCTGATTAATAAATGGATAGAGGAACTGAATACACAGTTCTTAAAAGAAGATTAAGAAATGGCCAACAGCAGTATGAAAAAAATGCAAATTAAAACCACAATTAGATTATCACCTCATATGCATTCAAATGGTTTTTATCAAAAAGATGATGTGGAGAAAAGGAAACCCTTGTATACTCTTGGTATAAATGTATATTAATATAGATATTATGAAAAACAGTATGAAGATCCCTCAAAAAAACTAAAAATAGAACTACCATGTGACCCAGCAATTCACTTCTGGGTGTATATTCAAAGGAATTAAAATCAGTAAGTCGAAGTGATATCTGTATTCCCATGTTTATTACAGTATTATTTACAATACCCAAGATAGGGAATCAATGTAAGTATCTATCAGCACATTAATATATAATGAAAGGGTGATATATATACACAATAAAATACTATTTAGCCTTTATAAAGAAATAAATATTTTTATTTACAACAACATGGATGAACCTGGATGCCATTATGCTAAGGGAAATAAGTCAGATACAAAAATACAATACTGCATGATCTCACTTATAGGTACAATCTATTATATAACAGTCAAACTCATAAAAGTAGAGAGTAGTATGGTGGTTATCAGAGGCTGGGGTTTTGCTGGGGGATAGGGATTTGTTAGTCTAATAAAAAAGTTTTAGTTAGGTGAAATACATTTTTGAGATCTATTGTTCAGCAAGGTGATTATAGTTAATAATACTTTATTATGTTATTACAAAATTGCTATAAGAGTAAATTTCAAATTTCTCACCATAAAAATGATAAATATATGAAATGGTAGATATGTTAATTAGTTTGATTTATTCATTCCAAAATGTAAACATTACAATGTACCCCATACATACAACCATTATTATTATTTTTTTTTTTTTGAGTTGGAGTCTCACTCTGTCGCCCAGACTGGAGTGCAGTGGCCGCTCCCAGCCTCCGCAGCCTCGACCTGCTGGGCTCCGGCGATCCTTCCGCCTCAGCCTTCTGAGTAGCCGGAATTACAGGCATGCGCTACCACGCCCGGCTGATTTTTTGATTTATTGTAGAGATGAGGTCTCGCTGCCCAGGTGGGTCTCGAACCCGCAGGCTTAGGCAATCCACTTACCTCAGCCTCCCAAAGGTGTGGGATTACAGGCTGAGCCACCAAGCCCGGCTCCATTATTTGTTAATTAACAATAATAAAATTAACTGAGTACAGTAGTTCATGTTTGTAATCCCAGCACTAAGGGAGGCTGAGGTGAGAGGATTGCTTGAGTCCAAGAGTTTGAGACTAGCCTAGACAACACAGGGAGACCTTGTCTCTACAAAAATCAAAAAATTAGATGGATGTAGTTGTGAGTACCTGTAGTCTCAGCAACTCAGGAGGAAGAATCATATGAGCCTAAGAGGACAAAGCTGTTATGAGCTGTGATCGTGCCATCATCATGATGCATTAAGTAGAAAGTGGGAACAAGTTCTTAAAACCTGACAATAAAAAGAAATAAAAATGAATTAAAGGGCAAAAGGCTAAACAGACATCTCAGCAAAGAAGATATACAGATGGCAAATAAGCATGCGAAAATATGCCTAGCATCATTTATCATTAAAGAAATGCAAATTAAAACATGAGATACCACTGTACATTTATGAAAATGACTGAACCGTAAAACAACTGGCAATACCAATTGCTATAGAGTGTGTGAAGCAGCAAGAACTCCTATTTATTGATCATGGGAATGCAAATTGGGACAGCTACTTTGGAAAACTGCTTGACAGATACTTACAAAGCTACATATAGTTTTATCATACAATCCAGGATTATACTACTTGGTATTTACCCAAATAAACTGAAAACTAATGTACCACACAAAAACCTGTGCAATGTTTATAGCAGCTTTTTACATAATGACTATAGCTAGAAATAGCCAGGATACCCTTTGATAGTTGTATAAATAAACAAACAGTACAATCATACAATGAAATATCATTCAGTAATAAATATGAATGCACTATCAAGCCAGGTAAAACATGGATGAATATGAAGTTCATTTTGCTGTGTGAAATAAGGTACTCTAGAAAAGCCACATACTGTAAAATTCTAACTATATGACATTCTGGAAAAATTTTTTTCACACCATAGAACGTAAACACATCATGCTTGCCAAGTGTGCAGGGTAGGGAGCTTGAATAAGTGAAACACAAGAGAGATTTTTAAGGTAAGTGAAATTATTTGTGTATGATACAGTGGTAGTGGTTATAAAATACTGCATTTGTGGAAAAACCTATACAACTTTACAGCACATAGAGTAAATTTAATGTATGCAAATTCTGAAAAATTATTTAAGAGATTAGAGGATCTCAATAAGGGATGAAGACTGTAACAATAAAACATAACTGCATTATAAATGTGTGAAACGATCTCAAAGAAAGGAATGAGGGGCAAAGGTGCTGACCTAAGCAAATTTGTAAATGGCTGAAGTCTGTAATACAAAAAAACTGAATTGAAACTATATAAACATTTTACTTGAGTCAATTAAGTTGTTTCACAGGAGGTTATGGGTTAACAATTCTGATAACACTAAACAGGCATATCAGAATTAAACAATTTAGTAAATGCACGGCAGAGGATTGGAAAGCAAGTTTCTCACTGTTGGAGTTAGAAGTTACAAATAACTAAGGGCAGGAGGCAATAATGATCCATGTGGTAATGAACTACAGTTAAAGACATTTCTATGAACTCATAATAATAGTGTACTATGTTGAACAATGTATGGTTCGTGAGCTGTGACAATTGTGTCATACTAACATAAGAGGTTAATAATAGGGGAACTGTGTGTGCTTTGTGTGGAGGAGGTAACGTGGGAACCCTATACTACTTTTGCAACTCAAATCTCAAACTATTCTAAATAAAAAAATTTAGGGAAAAATACATATGCTGTTGAAGTATACATCAAGTTGTTTCAATTTTTGATAAGGCTGCTAATTTTTTGTCAAAAACTCAACCCTCAGATTGCCTCAGATTAGAGGGACTGAAAAACCACCTAAAAATAGTGAGAAGATCCTGGAGAGCCAGGAGGTGGTTGGATTCCAGAGCAAGAGGAAATAGTAACATAGAGCAGGTGAGAGCCAGGTGTTGCAAACTGGGAATGTCATTGGAGAGCTTTTAAATTGTGTTATTTCCTACTCCTTCTTGCTACCATAGGTAAATCACTGATTGCCCCATTGTCACTGAGAAGCAATGAAACAAGAACACCAGCAATGTCCTTTAAGCATGGCTTCAATTGGGAGAAATCAATCATTAATTCTACAAATATTTACTGAGGACCTGCTATGTGGCAGACACTTTGCGAGACATGGGGGAAAGTAGGAAACAAAAGAAATAAAAAATTCTTTCATGGAGATGATATTCCAAAGCACAAAGTCACACAATATACAATATAAATAGGTAAAATCTATAGCATGTCACATAGCAAATAGTGCTGAGAAAAATAAAATAAGGAGGAATGAATGATTAAAAAAAAGTGTGGTTTTGGTGCTAGTTAAAATAGCTAAGAGATATCACAATGAAGTGATATGTAAATAACGATATGGAAGAAGTGAGGCCCTGAGCTTCCCCACTCCCCCCCCAATCACAGGGAGAATTCCAATCCAGATGGAGGGAAGAACAAATGCAGAGACTCTGAAGCAGATCAGACATATTCAGAAATAACAAAAATGCTAGTGTGAACAGAGCAGAGTAATTATGAATACCTCTGGAATCCAGTTGAGACCATGAAAAGATTACTACTGTGCAGTAATGAACTAGAATAAAGTTCACAACTTAGTATTAAGTTGAAAACAAGCAAGCAAACAAACAAACAAAAATAGATTTAAAAAAAAACAAAAACAAAACACAACCAGGCCAGGACCAAAAGATTTTAAAAATAATTTAACTGCCTATCAGAATAAATATCGACACCCTTTAAAGAAGGTGCCATAGTGTAGAGGCCCTACAATATATAGTTTATAATAAAAATTGCTAAGTACGTGAAGATGGAAATTTGACCCTTAAAAAATATAAAATAAAATAAGTAGCCAAAATAAATAGGCATCTATATGATGCACATGTTAGAACTGGTGTATATACACATATGTGTGTATGTTTGTGCGTGTGTGTGTGAGCATTCCAAGCATCTGTTATCAACAAGTTTCAGTAATATAAAGGAAAACTTAGTAACAAGTTAATAGACTACAAATCTAAGCAAATAAATGAAAACATTAAAAAAGCTGAAAAGTCTATAATCTTAAATGAAAAGGAAATAAAACCAGGTTACCTATATGATGTACAAATCTAAGAAGCTCAGACTCCTCCAAGAAGGAAAAACACACACACATACACCCCCCCCACACACAGGACACATCATAGTAAAACTGCCAAAAAAGCAAAGACAATAAGCAAATGGTGAATGCAACTAGAATAAAAAGACATAGGAAGGAACAATGACAAAAATGAAGATTAACCAAGAATGTAAAATAAGAAAAATACACTGTCATCAATATATTTTGTTGGCAAAAGTCTGTATATCCACATGCAAAAAATAATAAAAAATAAAATTGGATACTTAGCTTACACAATACAAAAAAAATCAACTCAAAATAGATAAAGAATTAAACATAAAGCCTGAAACTATAAAACTTTTCAAAGAAAACATAGTGGAAAGTACCATGATGTTGATCTTGGCAAAGATTTATTTTTAAATATATTATCAAAACCACAGGCAACAAAATAAAAAATAACCAAGTGGAATTAAATCAAACTAAAAAGCTTCTGCTAGTAAAAAAAAAAAAAAATACAATTAGTAAAGTGAAAGGCAATCCATAGAATGGGAGAAAATATTTGCTGACCATATGTCTGATAAGGGATTAATAGCAAAAATATTTAAGTAACTTATTTAACTCAATAACAAAAAGAAAATAACTCAATTTAAAATGGGCAAAGGATCTGAATAATCATTTCTCATTTTAACAAAAAGCCAGACTCTGTAAAGTATTTAAGTAAGTTTATTCTAAGCTAAATATGAGTGATCATATCCTGGGGTACAGTCTCAGAAGTTCCTGAGAACATGTGCCCAAGGAGGATGGATTACAGCTTGGTTTTATACATTTTAAGGACACAGAAGTCTACAGACAAGAACCTAAATCAATACATTTGAGAGTTATGTTCGTTCAGCCCAGAAGATGGGGCATCTTTAAGCCGAGGGTGAGACTTACAGGTCACTAGTGGATTCACAGATCTTCTGATCGGCAATCGGTTGAAAGAGAGAAGCTCTGTCCAAAAAATTTGAAGTCAGTAGAAAGAACCACTAGAGTTAAGATAAAGGAAGTTGTGGAAGCCAAGGATCTTGCTAGTAGCTGAAGCCTCTAAGTAGCTGGCTTCAGATAGTTTGGATGGTAAATGTCTTAAAAGGTGTCAGACTCTTTCTACCGAAGGAGATTTTTTGCAGATGCAAATTTCCCCCGAGATTGTTTTCTGGGCTATTCTAAAATATGTCAAAGAAATGTATTTCGGAATAAAGTGTATTTATTTCTTTTAGGGCCTGGTATCTGTGATGTGATGCTATACCATAGGCTGAAATTTGGTATCATATCCCCACAGTCTTTTTCATCAGTCTTATTATTTCTATTTTAATGTTAATGCTACTCACATATGTCCAAACTCAAAAAGGGAAGGGGTATAAGAGGTGTGTCTGACCTCCTCTCTTGTCATAGCCTGGAATTTAGTTTTTAAGGTTTCCCTTGACCCAGAGGGGGTTTCTCCAGTCTGTTGGACTTAGAATTTTATATTTGGTGTATATTCAAAAGAAAACATACATATGGCCAACAAGTATGTGAAAAAACATTCAACATCATTATTCATCTGAGAAATGCAAACTAAAACCACAATGAACTACCATCTTAAACCAATCAGAATGGTTATTTTTAAAAAGTAAAAACAAAATTTTTAAAAAATTACAGATGTAGGAGAGATGCAAAGAAAAGGGAACATTTATACACTGTTGGTGGGAATTTAAATTAGTACAACCTCTATGGAAAACAATATGAAGGTGCCTCAAAATATTAAAAATATAACTATCATATAAACCAGCAATCCCACTTTTAAGTATATTCCCAAAGAATTTAAATCAGTGCCGAGAAAGGAATCTGCATACCTTTGTCATTACAACATTATTCACAATAGCCAAGATATGGAAACAACCTAAGTGTTCACCAAAAAATGAACAGATTAAAAAAAGTGTGTGTGTGTAATGGAATTCTATTCAGCCTGAAAAAGAAGGAAATCTTACCATTTATGTTAATATGTTAAACCTGGAGGTCATTATGTTAAGTGAAATAAGCCAGGCACAGAAAGATAAATACCGCATGATCTCACTTGCATGTGGAATTTTAAAAATGTGAATACATAGAAACAAAGAATAGAATGGTAGTTACCAGGGGCTGGGGTGGGGGATATGCCGAGGTACTGGTCAAAGGGTACAGACCTGCACTTATCAGATGAATAACTGCAGGAGGCCTAATGTACAGTGTGGTGACTATAGTTAATAAATAGTGTACTGTATTATTGAAAGTTGCTAAGTATTTCATTTGCTTAAGTATTCTACACACACACACACACACGTAAGGCAATGGATATGTTAATTAACTTGATTGTGGTAATTATTTCACAATGTATATGTATATGAAAATATCACACTGTACACCTTAAATATATCAAATTTTATTTTACAATTCTACCTCAAAGCTGGGGGAAAAAAAAGATACACAGCACAATATAATTTATATACAATTTAAAACACATAAACACAGACATATAAAATGATTTGCAATGAGTGTTTATATGGAATAAGAGAATGAGTGTGGAGATCAGGGATAAAGAAGAAAAAATAAAATAGAGGAGAAGGACTTTGCCTGATCCTGTGCCTTGAAGTGAGGAATAGGATTAGATTAACTTTCTGCACCTAAAGAAAGTTGTGTTTACAGTGCTGCAGATTTTTTTCCTTTAAAAAATTGTCTAAGATACACACAGATGCACACACACTGTAACATTGCCAGTATTTTACTAGTTCACAAATTCAAAGGTTTCAGGTAATCTTTATGCATAAAAGAAGAAACCTGACCCCAAGTCATTCAATCCTCATGAAACTTCTCTGATAGATAAGCTTTCCTATCCTCATTTTAAAGATAAGAATCCTGAGATTCAGAGAGGTTAAAAAATTGGCCCAAGATCTCTCAGAGAATAAACTGTAGAGCAAATGCATTGACCCAGAGCCCATGTGTTTATCCATTAAAGTACATACTTTCTCCCAGCACAAGAAAGCCTGGTAATGATCCTGAAAGGACAGAGTCCAAAATGAAGTTTCTCTAGACTCCTTGAGCTCATACACGAGAATAATCCTTTCCCAGAACCATGGGTGAGTCACAGGAAATCGAGACTAACATTTCCTAAGAATTTGTCTTTCAGCTACTGTCCCTTTTCTTGTGACTGACCCACCCATCAGTACATCACATGCCATCAGTTCCCATGAATTCTTGACTTTCCTGCCCTCCAAAAGAAGTTTTAAAGACCCCCTAGTCTCAAGCACTCACCATCACATTTCCTTCAGATATCTGGCCCCTTCTCTCCCTTGAGAAATGAATCCACATTTTCCTAGTCTACTCTCTAGATAAACTATCTTTCCAAAAATAATTTCTATGAAATTCTTTGCATCTTACCCACAGCACCAGCTCGCTGACCTAACATTTTAGAAGCCCTTCTGGAGAGCGCTATGGAGTTCCCTCTGCACTCTCTCTCATTCTCTTCTTTTTAACTCAAGTCTCTCTGTGGACTGTGCCGGAACTCAGAAGCCAATTAATGGTTCTGGCCAGGGCTCTCCTTGGCTCTCTTTCTATCTTCCTCTCCTTCATCACCCAACCTGGTGTGCTGCTTGGGTCAGATCTCCCCATCACCTCAGCATTTTTCTGGTACGAAGTTACAACTCCCGTGAGTGCATGCATTATCCTTTCCCTCAGTAGAAGGCCTGTGAACAAACTTGAGAGGCTACTGTGTCTGCTTGGAAGATTTTCTCACAGGGAAATCTTGGTACCAAGTCTCACAGCCACATAGGAACAGCCTTACCACTGGGTGGAAGGACCGCCTCCAGTAGGTTGAAGGGATCAAGTGGATGCCCTTTCTCACTTGATACCCATACACTCAAGCTGATTCCACTGATTCTCTTTTGGGATGCCAACTGAAAACATGGATGGGTTTCTCTTTATCCAGCCTCTTGAAATTGATCCAATTAAGAACAGGCAGATTTGTTAAGACCCTTTGTAAATTACTTAATTACAGTTTGGAGGGGTCAAAGGTTGGCATTGTTCTCAGAACCACTCCCTCTTTCTCTTTAGGACTCCTCTAATACTCTCCTTCAACTTGACTTCTGTTGCTGCCACAAGCTCAAAGCTCTGAGGTTCTAAAATGGCACCACCTTCTAAAATGGCATACTTCTTCTAACTCCTTCTTTAATTACTTTAACTTCTTCTTGCTTTCCTTCTGTCAAATCAAAACCAGACAGCCAATCCCCTACCCATTCCCTTCATCTGCCCAAACCGAGTCCAGATGTCCCTTTAAACCTCTCAAGCCCTGTTCATCAGCTTCTCCTTTGAGAAGTGGCTAGGGTGGGAGGTATTATTAAAGTTCGTCTTCTTTTTTTAAAATAAAACTCCCTCAAATTAAATCTAAACCTGGACTATCAGCCTTTCTTCCAGACAGAAACAAAGGCACCACATGTTAATTAACAAATCCTGTTCATTCACAGGAAAACACAGGCTGTTGTCATTCTATCTGCTTTTCCAACCAAACTTTCAAGTGCTCTAGTAAAATCTTAATTCCTACAACGTTACCATGTGTTAAAACATTAATGTTAGAGAGAACACCATTATGTCAGGGTTGCTAAAGGCTTTTTGGGGGAGGGAGGGGGAAGTTAGGTCACTTACTGTACCCAACTCCCCCAACAGGAAGGTAAAGCTTTAAATTTTTAATGTTCTATGTATAGCACAATGAGGTATGGAAACTGACCATTGCTCTATGTATAACACAATGGGGTATGGAAACTTGATTGTGGGGTCACTTTACTGAGCCTGGTACTTCTCCTGCCAGACGGGCGAAATGCTTTCTGTCTGGCACAGTGAGGTATGAGAACTGACCTTTTTCACCTAATTGTCCACACCCCACAACTATTTTATTTTTCAGAAGCCTCATGCCAGCCTTTGGCCCCTCCAAACTGTAATTAAGTAATTTATAAAGGGTCTTAACAAATCTGCCTGTTCATAACTAGAAATAAGTAGGAACAGATCATTTCATATTCATGTGGTCTGTTCGTTTTTAAAAGGTTTTACATCAGACCACTACAAATAGAAAATGGTCAAAAGTTTCATACGTACGGGCATTTTTTTGAATCTCACTACCCTGAAAGCAAGATTATATCATATGTGGTGTTAAATGCCCAATTTCATAGGCTAGAGTTAGAACTACACGTATCAAGCTTCTAATTACAGAAAAACTTTTGAGGTTTTCTTTAACAGTTGAGGTGCCAACATGGAGGGCAACAGGACAGTGGGCCAAAGAACAGGCATCCCAATTGGCAGTCACCATTAGTGGCAAAACTCCAGTGGCCCAACAGACACATGGTAAGAATAAACTTGCTAAGGAGGATTGTGTCCATTGCAATGGGTACAATCTGCAGGGCACTTTAAGAGTAGTTGCCCAAAGAGGCCTAAACCTCCAGGACCTTGTCCTCTGTGCAGGCCACAGAGTCATTGGGGAATCGGTGCACCCTTTTCTGGAGGGGAAGGGGAACACCTGACTCATAACTGGTGGTCACTGAGGAGGCCTGTAAATCTGCTAAAGAACCCAGTACTACCAGCTCAGTACCATCATCCAAACAACCCCCAGGTGAATATTAGGGCACTGGAACCCAAATTAATTTCTTAGATAACACAGGTGCGAGCTGACCACTCCTGGCCACCCATGTTGGAATCATATAGTCTTGTCTTAATCAGAAGATACTGAAAGGTTAATTTAAATTAAAAATGTAAAAAGTTACGTACAAACAGGTAAAAAGAAAGGAACCAGAAAGCAAAGGAAAGATGTAAAGAAAGTTGTGGATATAAAAGTATATTTTTTGGTAGGGAAGGATATAAAGAAAAGAGAAAAAATTTATATAGGAAAGAATCTTGTATAGTAAATTTTTGTCCTATAATAAAATGACTATTTAAAAAGGAAGAAAGTATAGGACAAAGATAAAGGGTTCGAGCATGTCATAAAATGGTATGTGTAAGGTTTCTGAAAAAATATGTGAAACAAACTCTGAATAATCAAGTTACAAAAAATTTTAGTTTTTTCTATAAATTTCCCATTAGTATCAATTACACTAATGCTAGGCCAAAATGGTACTCAGAGACCAGGAAACTAGCCTCTTAATTGGCGATCTCCAAAAATTTTCAGAAATTCTATATATGGGCAGAGGGAGGAAAAGATAGATTAAGTTAACCCTCTGCTGGCTTTCTTTTCTTGCCTAAAAGAATGAATCTTCTCTATTAACAGTAAGGTTTTTGCTTTTCAAATCTCTAAGTTATCATTTTGGCTAAATGAATGACTATTTTGTGGTGACCTGTAATCATGTGTTAATCATTTCATGGTTTTTAAACCTTTAATGTTTAACAAACTTTTCAACATGTAAATTTCTAGTCTTAAAAAAATTTTTTTAGTATTAAGTTTCCTGAAATCTAAGCATACACGACTCATTTGGTATGCAAAAATCACACAAAAAGCATTGTCATGTAAGAAAGTATGTTTTAACTTACTTAAAGTGATATTTCCCTGATGAAGGCATACCCTATCAAAGGCGAATGCCAATACCACCCCTTAATCAACAAAAGTCTTAGAAACCAAAATAAGATCACCTTTTAGCTCATGAACTTGTGAATTGGAATAATCTGGCAGGTCTCCTGAAAAAGATAATGTGTTTTGGAAAAAACCATCCCCTTCTCCCACTCCTCCCATCAGAAGCAGTGATGTCTATCTCCAGAGTAGAGGTTGCCTGGGTTCCACTCTCTTTAGTATATCAATCATTGTGAAGGTATATCAGGCCTATTGTAAAAAGCACAAGGGGTGGTTTTTTTTTTTGCCAGTGCCCCCTGTTTTAAATTCTCTTGTTCATTATTATTTCCTACAATTTAAACTACAACCTGAATACATGTCTCCAAGTTAATGTCAATTTCTTTCTTACTCTTCAGACTTTCTCAAAGTCAAACTTATTTTTCTCTGCTTTCCAACATTTACAGTATCTCCTGTATATGTAAAACAAAAATGGTTCTAATTTTCCTAATTCTTTCCCTTTAAAAAACCTTCACAACTGTCTATAAACCCCATCACAAAACCTGAAAGAACTCGGAGGCAAGCTACAGGGACATCCATATATGTACTAGGGAGCTTGCTGGTACAACAGTGGGAACTGCTTGAATTCCTAAAGTGGATGCCAAACTCACTGGGGTAATTATTTATAAATGTATCTTACCAAACATCAAAGATTTAATATGTTGTACAGAGGTTCTAATGGCCTTTATTATAGTATAATGAATTCCAATAGTATGCACTTTTACACAGTGCTTTGTGTACAGATACTAAAAATACTCTAACAACTCCATTAGCTGCTATCCCCTCATATCTTTCTCTTACTTTAAGCAGGCAGAGGGACATCTCTATGCCCCAATTCATCAGGAAGTACCTACAGATAACAAACCACCATCCACATTTCTTAGTATTAAGTAAGAATATTCAAAACAACCAAAGGAGAGAAAGAAAGGACAGAGCCAGAAATGAAGTTTCTCTGGTCTCCTTGACCTCATATGTGACAATAATCCTTTCCCAGAAGCCTGGATATGTCACAGGACATTGAGATAAACATCTCGTAAGAATTCGTCTTTCAGCTACTGGTCTTGCTCTTCTCATCTATGTAACTGACCCACTCATCCGCCTGTCATCCATTATCATGATGTTAGTTCCTATGAATGCTTGCATGCCCTAATCTTCTAGCTAACCTTCCCCCAAAATACGTTTTAAAGACTCCTTAGTCTCAAGCATTCACCGCCATGTTTCTTTCAGATGTCTGGCCCCTTCTTTCCCTTGAGAAGTGAATCCACTCTTTCCTAATCTACTTTCTAAATAAACTATCTTTCTCAATCTAATTTATGTGTCATTCTTTGCATCTTACCTGCAGTACAGGTCCACTGACCTAACAGTTCCTTTATTTATTGTTGTTATATTCAGCTTTGCGAGTTTATGTGTTTACAAGTGCCTTTTCATATTAACTAAATTCAAATGTTTGCCTTCAGAACAACTTGAAAAAATTGTCAAACTTTTGCCTTCAGAACTGTTTAGAGAAATGAACAAAGTCAATTTTTAAAAATTCCTATTTTATTGTTGAGGAAACAAATGCTCAGGATTGCAGGAATGAGGCAGCCTTAATCCTGATTCCTTTGATAGAGAAAGTCAGCGTAAAGCAATGCTTGCAAGCATAAAATATGTTTGCTGATGAGTTTAGCAGTTGATGTGCATATGGTACATAAGATGTTCAAGTTATTTCATTGACTCTGTACATTTGTTAAATTTGATAAATATGGTGCTTCTTATCCTAAGAGAATTTTGTTACCAGAAAGTGCCAGACAGTGATCATTTGATCAGTACTATTAAGTCCACACCTATAATCTCCCTGTTCAGTAGCTTCCAATCAAGTTTAATTTTCAAATACAATACATGTGATACTTTCAGGTTCATTTCACTAAAAATAAATTTCAATAAGTGTTTTCTGGTGAGACTAATTGTCCTTTACAGAATTACCCTCTTGACAGACACTATTACACATGCAATTTCATCAGTAACTACTAACATTTGGGCAGTTAACATTTTTCTCCGCTTAAATTTGTACATTTTTCAATATTTTATTACCTATAGCCAGCCAAAAAAAAAGAAAAATGAACACATTTGACTATTTACATTTCTAGAACACATTCCCAACTGCATGCCATCTATTCTTATAAATCCTAGTAGAACAAGATATTAACATCACTTGACCTGCCTGAAAACTTAAAAAATTTAAAGATAATAAAGCAAACGGAACAATACTGAGAGTTGTACAATAAAAGTTCTACCAAATAAAAGGCAGTTTTTGTATTGTGAACAAAATCATGGTACTAATTAGGACTTCGTTTCCACACACCATTCCTTCTGAGAAAATCTGCACTTCCCATTATAAAGATTGTCATTCATTTATTTTTGATATATTTATTCCTCAATATGTTCCCAGGGGAAGTGAGGAGATTTAGAAATATGCACATAGTATCACAGTATGAAATACATGTAAAAAAAAAGTTGAGGCAAAATTAGTGTATAGAGAAGCCAGTTGAAGCCCAAAGTGAGGGTAATACCAAATTTTATAAAATTTATAAAATGAGTTTGTCTAAGATTTGCAGCAACCAATGTGAAGAAGGCCACAATATTTTCAGTGTCTACAAAATGAAAACTAGTTCCTCAGTAGAAAATATAAATCATGGGTCCTCAAGAAGACACTGCATTGCTAACAATTATATTTTTCCATACACAAATATTGAGTTAAATTTTAAAAAGCAGTATTTGCTTCTGTTTTATGAAACTCTGCTGCTCTGTCCATATTTCACTAACTAGGAATTAATCTGGAAAACACAATTCTAATTACCAAACAAAATGCATGCACAAGATACTTATCACAATGCTATTGTTAGGTACCAGAATTCCTGTGGAACTTCCAAAAATGTGAGGTAAAAAAATCTCCCAGTGGAGCCTCCAAAAAATGTTAGGTCATACTCACCAAGGGGTGTCTGGTTTGTGATCTGATACCTCACAAAAGTCATAAAGAATTGCACAGAAGTCAGATTGGAGAATATCGTTTATTTGAAAAGTAAATTAGAGAGGAGATTCGCCTCTCCAAAGTAGGAGAGGAAGCCAAAACCTGGAAACATGGCAACCATAGCTCAAGGAGCCATGTGACCAGATCATAGCTTAGCAAAGCAACAGCCGCTGCTGTTAGAAGTTAAATGCCTTTTAAACCTTTCCTTTGATGGGGGCAAGTGGTTAAGGTGATTGGGGGTGGTCTGCTCCACGTCATTACAGAGGGAACAGGTAGGCACAGGTATTGACATCAGGTGATGGACAGCAGGCAGATGGCTAGGCTAGTCACATGACTGCTGTCATATTGATGGAGTCTGCCATGAAGGGCATGAAAGGCTAATTAGGTTAACCTGTTTACAAAACAAGCTGGGGAAGGGGTAAAGCAATTATCAGTAGCTACCTGAGAAACTGGTTCTGTCCTTGGCTAGTGATTAAAGGGTAAATTAAAGTGAACTGCTAGAAAAACATGATAGATCTTGGCAGTGTTAAAATGGCTGCTCATTGGTTATATCAAATTCATCTTGGTCCTTTCAGTTATGTACAATAGCCAAAAAATTGGAACCAATCTGAGTATATAAGAGAGTAATCAACTATATCCACACACTAGACCATTTTCAGTCAACTAAAAACGTTACTATAAAACTATTTACAATATTATAAAATGCTCATAAGGTTTCTGAAAATATATGAAAAGGTATATAAAAGAGTATTATACTATGACCTCAATTTTGTTTTTAAATTGTATACATTCATATTTAAGGATAAGCAAAATATGAAAAGCTAAACAAACAACTGTATACTGCTTATCTCTGGGCTATGAGAAAATAGATAATTTTTATTTTCATTCCTGGAATTTTCTGTCTTCATGAATTTTTTTGCAGTCACTATTTATTGTTTCTAGAATAAAAAGTAACTTAAAAATTGTTCTACGAGGGAGGGAAAAAATTGTTCTATACATGTATACAATTTCGGGGACTTTTTTACATGTTGACAGTAGTACCTCAACTCACTTGAGTAAATACTTAGGAGTGCAATTGTTGAATGGTATGGTAAAACTGTGTTCAGCTTTGTGAGAATCTGCCAGATGTTCTTCCAAAGCGGTTGTACCATTTTGCATTTCTGTGAGCAATTAATGAGAGTTCTTGCTGCTCCACAAACTCTACAGTAAGGACTCCCTCTAACCTTTTTTCTTTACCTTACCAAAATCCTAACTAAGGGACCTGAAGAGACTGTTTTTTTAAAATAACTATTTAATGTGATTTACTTTCCAACCTGGCTATGGCATTACATCACATAACCAATGAAGAAGAAAAGTCAAAGTACTTTTTGACCCTGTAAACCTGTCTTTTGGAACTTCTGAGCACTTTTTTTTTTTGAGTTGGAGTCTCACTCTGTTGCCCGGCTGGAGTACAGTGGCATGTTCCCGGCCACTGCAGCCTCGACCTGCTGGGCACAGGCCATCCTTCCACCTCAGCCTTCCAAGTAGCTGGAACTACAGGAGTGTGCCTTCATGCCCAGCTCATTTTTTTATTTATTGTAGAGACAAGGTCTCCCCATGTTGCCCAGGCTGGTCTTGAACCCGTGGGCTCAGACAATCCTCCCTCCTCCACCTCTGAAAGTGCTGAGGTTACAGATGTGAGCCACTGCACCCAGCCCTGAGCACTTTTTAAGACACCTATTCTCTCTGAGTCTGTCACCTATGGTCTTCATCTATATATCAAGAAACTTGACTCCCTTACCATTCCTGTGGCTGCGCGTTTCCTTTACTGTTTTCTTTTTTAAAATGTTTTATTTTATTTTTATTTATTTTATTTTATTTTATTTATTTATTTTTTTGAGTTGGAGTCTCACTCCATCGCCCAGACTGGAGTGCAGTGGCCGCTCCCGGCCACCGCAGCCTCGACCTGCTGGGCTCCGGCGATCCTTCCGCCTCAGCTTTCCAAGTAGCTGGAACTACAGGCGTGCACTACCATGCCCAGCTTATTTTATTTTATTTTTAAAATGTGAGGTACAATTCAGTTCATATATGGTCATCATACAGGTAGAATGTGGGTACCCTTATTGATGTTATAAGCCCCCCCCGGGCAGTGTCCCACTACTGTCAATCCCTTTCTTATAGTATTGTGATAAATGTTCAGGGTCCACTTATGAGTGAGTACACGTGGCACTCAGTTCTTTGTTTCTGTGATAGATCACTGAGTATGAAAGACTAATTCCATCCAGTTTGTCGCCAAGTTCATAATTTTGTTTTTCTTTATGACTGCGTAATATTCCATCGTGTAAATGTACCACATTTTCTTTATTCAGTCCACTTTCGATGGGCACCACGTGTGGTTCCATGTTTTCTCTATTGTGAATAATGCCACAATAAGCATGCATGTGCAGGTATCTTTTTCATAGAGTGATTTGAATTCCTCTGAGTATATTCCCAGATGAGAGATTGCTGGATCATATGGAAGGTTGATTTTTAGATCTTCTAGGAATCGCCACACTGTTTTCCACAGAGACTGTACTAGTTTACATTCCCACCAACAGTGGGTAAGTGTTCCCTTTTCCCCATGTCCTCTCCAGCATCTGATGTTTTTTGAGTTATTGATGATGACCATTCTGACTGGAGTGAGGTGGTAGCTCAGTGTGTTTTTAATTTGCATTTAGTGAGGCTGAGCATTTTTTCATGTATCTGTTGGCTGCTCATATGTCTTTGTCTAAGAAGTGTCTATTCATATCATTTGCCCATTTTTTAAATAGGGTTGTTTGTTTTTTTCTTTTCGGCACGTTTGAGTTCCTTGTAGATCCTGAATGTTAGGCCTTTGTCCGATTTACAGTTGGCAAATATTATTTCCCATTCTGTGGGTTTTCTTTCCACTCTCTTGATGGTTTCTTCTGGTTTCTTTTACTGCTTTTAAAATTCCTTGGGTAACTCTAGCTAACTGTTTGCTAGTCAGGAAATCTTTGAATCCACCCATAACCTGTAAGCCTTTACTTAGAGATACCCTGTCTTTCTGAACCAACCCGATGTAAATCTCACATGTATTGATTTATAGTTTCTTGTAACTTCTGTCCTCTTAAAATGTATATAACCAAGCTACAATTCAACCACAATGAACACAGGTTATCAGGACCTCCTGGGGACAAGTGCCATGGGCCTAAGGTCATTCAAATTCGTCTCAGAATAAACCATCTGAAATATTTTACAGAGTTTGACATCTTTTGTCAACAACAGCAACTGATATTGTTAGTTTTTTTGAAGTTTAGCTATTTTCATAGGTGCGTAGAGGTATCTCATTGTTATTTTAATTTGCATTTTCTTAAAGCAAATGATGTTGAACATATCTTTATACTCTTATTTGCCATCTGTATTTCGTTTTTGATGAGGTGTCTGTTCAGATCTTTACCCCACTTTAAATTGCATTGCTTGCCACCCAGGCAGAATGATATGGCAGCATCACAGGCCTCAGCTGACCTCAAAGCCTTGTTGGCCTCAAGGCATTGGTTGGCTTCAGATAGCCAGTCCCCCACCATCCCTACAAGCAGACCATGCTCTGTCCCTGCAGGATACTCCCCCAGCCTTGCACCTGACCAGGATCTGGTGTGGAAAGACCCTTTTCCTGCCACAAAGGCAGCAGCCTCCCTGCCCATAACACACTGCACATTTGTGGGGTGCCTGTTGCTAAACCATTTTGCAGATGACCTGCTTCAAGTTCAGGGTTTTGTACATAGCAGAGCAGCTTCCTCACTGAGATCTGTGGAAAATCAGTCAGTCCTGGACACAAGGATTGGAGAGAGAGAGAGAGAGAGAGAGAGAGAGAGAGAGAGAGAGAGAGAGAGAGAGAGAAAATAGAAGAAGGAGGAGGAGGAGGAGGAGGGAGAGAGGGAGGGAGGGAGAGAGGGAGGGAAAGAGGGAGGGAGGGAGGGAGGAAGGAAGGAAGGAAGGAAGGAAAAGAATAAATTGGGTTGTTTGCCAGTTGCTTGCATTCTTACTGTAGAGTTTTAGAAATGTTTGCATATTTTGAGTAGAAATCCACTATCAGATATGGGTTTTGCAAATTGTTTTTGTGACTTTTGTTTCTATTCTCTTAAAGGTGACTTTCACACAGAAGAGTTTTTGTTTTACTTTGTTAGATAAGTCAAACTCATCTAATTTTTCTTTCATTAATCAGGCTTTTGGTGTTGCATCTAAAAACTCATCATCCAACGTAAGGTTACTTGGAATTTTTTCCATGGTTTCTTCTAGAAGTTTTATAGTTTGGCATTTTACATTTTAATCTATGTTGCATTCTGTATTAATTTGTGTAAGGTATTAAACTTTTATGTTATGAATTTGGATTTTTTCTAATTAACTCAAAGATCGGTTAACTCAAACTAAAGAATCACAGATTTTAGCAGAACTAATGATTTTTTAAATCAATTTTATTAAATGATGAGCTCTGGGCTTCTTAAACTTATCAATATTTTCATCTTTATATTTTAAATAAAATTTTAAAAACTTAACTATTGTATTTATTACATACCTGTACAAATCCTGCAGAATTGTTACCCAACTTGTCATTGCTTGAAATGTTAATATATTTATTAGCTGAGGTATAGAATTCTGATATGGGTGGACATATCTTCTGATTTTTTATTTTAATGAAGTCCAACTTACCAATATTTTCTTTCACGAATGATGCTCTGGTATATCTTACAAATCACCACTAAAGCCAAAGTCTCCTTGATTTTCTCCTATGTTATCTTCTAGAAGTTTTACAGTTTTTCACTTTATATTTAGGTTTATGATACACTTTGAGTTAAATTTTTGTAAAGGATTAATGCCAGTGTCCAGATTCGCATTTATCTATCAATATCCAGTTGTTATAGCCCCATTTGTTGAAAAGACTATCCTTATATAGATAATAATGATATATAAATTTGATATTTCAATATAAAATGTAATTTATTTTTAATGTATGAATTAAATAAGTGAGTATTACAACCACTGTCTTAACCCTGAATTCATACCGATTGCCAATTTCTCTTTAGTCTTCCACATTAGACTCTGAGATTCTCAGAGTAGGAATCCAGTGTTATTCACAGTGGAAACCCTAACACATAGCATAATACCTGGGACATAGAAGCTAAGTTCAATATATATTTAAAGAATGCAGCAGTTTCTCTTGCTCGTGCCGCCAACTCTTTGCATGTCTCCCTTTTTTTTCTCCCTTTTTTCTCTAATAAACTTTGTATTTAAAACTTAAAAAAAATAAAGAATGCATGACTGACACATTCAGCACTATAATAATGTAATACAACCTTAAAAGTTGTGACAAAATTATTTAACATTTAAATTTTTCTAAGAATTAATATAGATTGTGAGTTGTGATGTAGCCAACTAGATGTACCAAATGTACCTTATTCACCCATTCCGTCATTGAAAATTCACTGAAGATAACATGAAAAGCTGAAAAACTGCAAAATTGGATCAGCTCTGGAAACAAAATGATATCAATAAATAATATGAAAAGTTTCAGAAAGAAGTATTCTTATAACAGATGGTTCCACTGAAATAATATAATTGGAAGTCAACTCATGCCTAATCTTCTGAAACATGACCATAGAAGGAAGAAAAAAGGAAGCTTCCACTCACAGCTTATATCCCATAATCAGAGAGTTGGAGGCCTGAACTAAAGACCATTAGTGTGAAAGCTCGTGTTCCTTGTTCTTGGGAGCCCCTTCCTGAGTCACTAAGAACCTTTCTTCTTAACCTTACCCTTGCTTCCAATGCAGTGTGAGAGATGAAAAATAAGATAGCAGGCAAGGTTTTACCAGGCAAGCATGGACTAAATGCATGACTAACAAAATTATTTGCAAGTATAACCCAAGACAAAATATACCAAATGTGACAAAGACAGTTATTTTATAGAATAGTCGTGATTTTTATGTGACAAATATGTAAAATCAAGATCTATTTTAAATGAAAATAAATTTATAAAATACAAGTTCTAGAGCTTTTTAAAAATACCTCTACTCTAACAAATAAACGACAACAAAAAATAGAACTAGAGTCAGTGAAATTTTTCTGTAAAGAGGCACTAGTAAATATTTTAGAGTTTGCAGTGCACTATGCAACTCTGTTGCTGTAGCATGAAATCAGTCATAAGGTAATGTGTAAATGAATGGGCATTCATTTGAATTCCCATAAAACTTTATTTACAATACAGGTGGCTACCCAGATTTTCTCATGGGCCATAATTTTCTAACCTCTGATACAGAAGATTTGTATAATATATTTTTTTCTTTATTTTAAAGATGTGGAGTACAATTCGGGGTCAGGTATACAAATGTTCATTATGCAGGTACCCTTGTTGATAAGGTGTACCCTTCACTCCCCTGGTAGTTTCCCTCAACTGCCAATCCCACCCCCCTTCTCCTGGCAGTATAATATAATTAACAGGAATAAAAAGAGTGCAAATATTGGCAAGCTATTTTGTAGAATATAAATATCATAAAAACAGTGTATTTATATGAATATAAATAAGCTAGTAATAAAAGCATCTATGATACAATTAGATGGGAAATCATTTACTGGCTCCCGCTTGCCATAAGAATTCAGTAAATTGGTTAAATGGAAAAAAAATGGGTAGACCAAATTCTATCACCATAAAGCAGTAAAAATAAAAAACAGCACATTTAAAAGAGAATCAATCTATGTGTTGGAGGGAAAAAAACTTCTTAATGAATACATATTTCTTAAAGAGAAAACTAAAGTTCTACCTTCAGAATATTTAAAATGTAGCAGAATATAAGTGTTTGTTTTCTCATAACTATGCCAGAAATTGAGTATATCAATTTTGTATCTCTGCCATGATAGATGAGAAACTGTGTTTTGCTTTTGCTTTTATTTGCATTATTTTATTTATTTATACAGATTAACATCTTTTATGTTTTAAAACAGCAATCTCTGTTTTCAAAAGTCCTCCAAGTGATTCTAATGCATTCTCCATTTGGAGAAACTACAGCTCTATTCCGTTGCCCTACTTTATTTTATTCAGAGCTTTGGAAATAACCTGAACTTGTCCTATCTACCTATTTTTCTGTCTTCTACCACTGGAATGCTAGTTCCCTGAAGGCAGGGATTTTAGTTTTGCTCATTGTTGTATTCCCAGCACCTAACAGTACCTCCGTGATTCATGGGAGGTACTAAGATATGTTTATTCAAAAGTACACTAAAATACTGCCAAAGGTTGCTTCTGGGTGATGAGATTATGGATGAATTTCATTTTCTTCATAACTTGCTTGCATTTTGAAAATGTTTTCATTATTTTTTTAATTGACACAATAATCATACATATATATGGGGTACATATTAAAGCTTTCATACATACAGTGTATAGTGGTCAATTCAGGGTAACTGGCATATCCATCACATTTATTATTTCTTGTATTAGTAATGTCCAAATCCTTTCTTCTAGCTATTTAAAATATATGACAAATTAACTGCTGTCATCCCACAGTTCCCATAGTTCTAGAGCTTTTAAAAACACCTCTAACAAATAAACAGCAACAAATCTACAGTGCTGTAGAACACTAGAACATATTCTTCCCATCTAGCTATTATTTTATATTCATTAACCACTTTATTTCTATTTCCCTCTTCCCTACATTTTCCAGCCTTCCACTATTCTACTCTTTACTTCTAAGAGATAAATATTTTTAGCTTCTGAATATAAGTGAAAACACATGGTGTTTTGATCTTTCTGTCCTGGCTTATTTCACTTAACATAACATCCCCCAGGATCATCCATGTTGCCACAAATGAAATAATTTCATTCTTTTTATGACTGAAAAATATTTTATCATGTATATTTACCATATTTTCTTTATTCATTCATCTGATAATGGACACAGACTGATTCCACATCTTGACTATTGTAAACGGTTTTGCAAAAACATGGGGATACAGACATTTATTTGATGTACTGATTTATTTTCCTTTGGATATATGCCGAGTAGAGGAATCGCTGGGTCATATGGTAGGTCTATTTTTAGTTTTCTGAAGAACCTCCACACCCATACTGTTTTGCATAACGATTGTACCTCTTTATATTCCCACCATCAGTATATAAATAAGAATTCTCTTTTTTCCATGTCTTTACCAGCATTTTTTATCTTTTGTCATTTTGATGATGGCCATTCTTACAGGAGAGACGTGATTTCTTATTGTGACTTTGACTTGCATTTCCCTGATGAACAGTGATGTTGTGTCTTTTTAAATGTATTTTTTGGCCATTTACATATCTTCCTTGGAGAAATTCCTATTCCTTACATTTGCCCATTTTTAAATGAGATTATTTGTTAAAATATTATCTGTTGAATTGTTTGAGGTCCTTTTATATTCTGGCTATTAATCCCTTGTCAGATGAATGACCCTACTACTTGACGCAATATACTCATTCAATGCAATCCTCATCAAAATACCAACGGCATTCTTCATAGAGATTGACAAAGCAATTCTAAAATTCATGTGAAACCAAAAAAAGACCCTCAAATGGCTAAAGTAATGCTGAGTGAAAAGAAAAAAGCTGGAGGCCTCACACTACTAGATTTCAAAATAAGTTGTAAAAACAAAAACAATGTAGTGCTGGCATATAAACAGACACATAGACCAATGGAACAGAATAGAGAACCCCAAAATAAATCTATGTATTTATAATCAACTTATTTTTGAACATTAATTGGAGGAAAGAATAGTCTTTTCAATGAAAGATACTAAGAAAACTGGATATTGACATGCATCAAAATGCAACTAGATTTTTATCTTTCACCATATAAAAAAATTACGTTAAAATAAATTAAAGCATTAAAGGTAAGACCCTTAACTATAAAACTATCGGAAGAAAACTTAGGGAAATGCTTAAAGACACTGGTCTCGAAAAAGATATTATAAATAAGACCTCATAAGCTCAGGTAACTAAAGCAACATAAACAAACGGGTTTATATCAAACTAGCAACCTTCTGCACAACAAAAGAAACAATCAACCGAGTAAAAAGACAACCTACAGAATAGTAGAAAATATTAGCATTTTTTAAGTTTTAAACTGCAAGTATATACCATTTCATAATTATAAAAATTTTCATCATTAAATACTAGGTATATAGTCAGTATTTTCCATACCGATCCACCAAAGCAGTCTACTTTAGCTTTTGTTGGAGTTAATCTCTATAGCAACCAAAGCTGCAATACTACTTTAATATTGAATTTAGCATTATTATAATAAGCTTCTGTATGTATCTTGAAGGGTGAGTAATTTAAAATCCAAGAGTTGACTTTTAGTAGCACTTCACTATTTTAAAAGCAAGTAACCTTTCAAATGACATGCACATGTTCTGGCTCTTCTATCTAGAATTTTTCCAACATATTTTCTAGGTTACCCTATTTAACCAAATACTACAGATCTCAATCTAGCTTTCATAAATAATTCCAATACTCTTCATAACAAGAGTAAGGTTACAACATAGTCATCATATTTAGAACAACCCACAAAAATAATTACATCGGTTGATACAAATTCTTCTCCCATGGGAGACACAATAGTTCAATTTTAAATGATTACTCAAGAAGATTGCTTAAAGTGAACTTTGAACATTTCTCCTAAGAAAAGCAGCTGGTTATGGCATAATGAAATACTCTGTTTTATTCTCATGATCATATATTTTTGTCTGGCTATTGTATATTACTCGTATGTCTAAACATATTATCTTTGAAAGAATGATAGACTATAAGAGATGGTAATTCCATTATTAACTTCCTGTGTGACCTTGGTCAATCCACTTGACTTCTCTGGAACTTATATTTCACATCAGTGAAAAGAAGGGATTTTATTAAATTAGCTCTTAAGACTCTTTTAGCCTTAAAGTTTACTGTCATTCATGCCAATTATTTACATGAGAATTTCACTGTGGTGGGTATCATTTGCTTATATTTTAGTTAGCCAATGACAATTTGAGGGAAAATAAGATTTAAAAATGTGATAAGACAGTATTATTGATCCCTGGAGAATCTGACGTCATCACAAAGCTTCAATATACAAAACAGTTTATGAAAGAAGAGGTAGGAAAAAAAATCTAAATTGGTGATAAAAGCAAACATGCACAGGCACTGTTTTATGTGTTTTATATCTATTAACCAATTTAACCTTCTAAGATCTAGGTTTTAATATTACTCCTCTTTTACTGGTAAGAAAACTGGGAGACAAAGTGGAAAAGTGCAAAGTCACACAACTGGAAAGAGAGCTAGGAGAGCTAGCGTCAAACCATGGCAGGCAGACACCTGAGTCCATGCTGCTTTGTACCATATGGTCTGTTACCTCTGACCAGGACAGCTTGTATATGCTACTTTGAAGTACACACAGATGGCTTAGCAGGCACTCAATGGTGATGCTCTTCTTTTTTCAGGGCAGAGCCTCCAGCGGTCACATTAGCTGTAGCCTTGCCTGCTGTCTTAGTCTTCTTTCTGTTGCTATAACAGAATACCAAACACTGTGTATTTATAATGAACAGAAATTTATTTGGCTTGTGGCTCTAGAGGCTAGAAACTCCAAGAGCATGGTGCTGGCATCTGGCAAGAGCCTTTATGCTGTATCATCCCCTCGAGGAAGGCAGAAGACAAAGAAAGGTCAAGAGCGAGTGACCAAGTGAAGGTCAAACTCACTATTATAACAACCCACTTTTTCTTTTTTTTTTCTTTTCTTTCTTTCTTTCTTTTTTTTTTTTTTTTTGAGTCGGAGTCTCACTCTGTTGCCCAGGCTGGAGTGCAGTGGCATGCTCACGGCCACCGCACACTGCAGCCTCAACCTGCTGGGCTCAGGGATCCTTCTGCCTCAGCCTTCCACGTAGCTGAATCTACAGGTGTGCGTCACCATAACTGGCTAATTTTTACTTTTATTTTTTTGATCTGGAGGGCAGGGGCATGCTCACGGCCACCGCAGCCTCAACCTGCTGGACTCAGGCAATCCTTCTGCCTCAGCCTTTCAAGTAGCTGGAACTACAGGCATGCGCCACCATACCAGGCTAATTATTTTATTTATTGTAGAGACAAGGTCTCGCCATGTTGCCCAGGTTGGTCTCGAACCCATGGGCTCAGGCAATCCCCTCGCCTCTGCCTCCCAAAGTGCTGGGAGTACAGGTGTGAGCCACCGTACCCGGCCACAACCCACTCTCAAAAGATAATGACATCAATCAATTTATGAGGGCAGGGTCCTCATGGCTTAATCACCTCTTGATGTTGTCACCTCTTAATACTAACAAAATGGCAATTAAATTTCAATATGAGTTTTGGAGGAGACATTCAAACCATATCACCTGTGCTTAGAAGCAACCACACCCATGGCCTTCAGAACTGGTTCCACTCACCAACTTTTCTGGGACTCCAGACCACTTCAACAAGACAGGCCCTGGTCTGTCTTATCACAAGACAAGAATAGAAACTCTGACATCCTCTCTAGGGCTTGACATCAATTTAATCACAAAGCTAGGATTTCTCTGTTTTTATTTCATTTTCATGCGTGTATATTTAGTCTCCATGAATAAAGAATAAGTTACTTTGGGCAGAGATATGATATATTCCATCATTTGTAACCCTCAGAGTATTAAATGTTTACTGAGCATCTAGTCAGTGCCAAGCACGGTTTTAGATCCTGAGGCTGCAGAAATGAATAAGATACAGTCTTTCTTTTTGAGGAGTTCTGAATTTAGCAGGGGAGACAGAGATGTAGATAGCCCAAATAAATAAGTGGCATTAAAATGTAATCCCTAAAGGGCTGAACATACGCAGAAGAGGGAGTCATTCACTTTGCTGAGAGAAGACAAAGCAGCTTTTAGTATGCATAGTAATAAAAACCATAAGCTTTGGAGTCAGGCAGAACTTGCTTTGAATTGTTACTCTTCCATTTGTATACTATATGATCTTGAACAAGACATTTAACCTCTCTGATTCTCAGGTCTTTTATCCACAGAATGGATATTAGTGATGAAGTTTAAGTAAGAAAAAGCACTTAGCAAATGCCTGGCATACAGTGGATACTAAATAAGTAGTAGCTATTACTAATATCAGGGAAATCTTCAAAGAGAAAAAAAAAGTTGATGTAGCCCTTGAAGAAGGAGTATGAAAGGATAAGGGGACAGTATTTCATTTATAGAAAAATAACATGAGATAGGGCATAGAGGAAGGAAAGGGCACATTTGTTAAAGGAAAGGAAAATAATTTTGTAAGACTGTTGAATATTTTAGACATTTGGGGTCAGGATGAAGCGAGCTCTTGAAAGGCAGGCTACAGTCAGATTGATAAGGGCCTTGAAAATCATGATCAAAGGATTTTGAACTTAAGCCTGTAGGAAAAGCAGAATAATAGAAAGAAGTTAAATACGGAGTGGGATGGAAAGATGACTTATCATCTCATCTATATTTTTAATACCTCAGGAAGTGAGTGTGATCATCTTTCAGATTATGTGGTTATCCCTGAGTAAATCTCTTTTAGAAAAACTTTAATTCCAAGGAAAGAAGCTGATGAGACAGCTGCCTACCAGCAGCCATTAATTCAGTCTACATTCTCTAATCACAATAATCAGAATTGTTCACTAATATATTTTCTAAGATCATCATAATCCAGCAGGGAAAACAGCAACTTTCATTCAGCAATAAGAGGGAAAACATTTGACTACTTAGCCCACCTAAGGATGAATGTTTTGCTGGATTTTTATCACATTAACGAGCCTACAATCATCATTAATGTAACTACCCCAAATGTTTCTGAAATATTTTCAAAGGCCGTACAACCAAGCAACAGACCATAGGGAAGTTAATATTAGAAGTTAAACTCAGTTTTGCATTTGCCTTATCATACTTGACCAGGAATTTTAACATCTGGTATTCAATTCATGGAGCTCATCTTAAGGCCTGTTAACATTGCTTCTGCTCCCAGAAATCAACAGCCACAATTCCAGAAAATTCATTACCCTTTTCCAAAATGTCATCTTCATTTCCAAGATAAAGTTTGGATTTTAACTCTGACCATTATTTGATGGTGTTGAAAAATATGACCACAAGTAACTTAGGGGACAGCACACAACTAATTCCCAGGGGGATTTCTTTCCATTCTCAGACCCTATTTTCACCTCTATAAAGGAGAGTGTTGGACTACAGAATCTGAGAGGGACCGTTTAGTGCTGGCATTCTCAACTTCAGTTTAAGCACTTAGGGTCTCCTATTAGTTTAGAAACAAGATATTTAATGCCCCGGGAAAAAATTATAGCAGAGAAGTATTATATACCCTGATGCCAAAATCATGGACAGCTAATATCCAACATATACTGTGCATTCTCTGTGAGTCAGACTCTTTGGAGGTATTTTTAATAATCTCAGTTTTTCCATGGGGCATGATACCTATAAGGTGGAATGTGGTGCAGAGTACAGTTCCCTCGGGACAAAGTTGCCAAAGAAACTGGTGAGTGAGGAAAATTTTCAGATTTATTCAGTGTCTAAAATCCTAAAGTCTGTTTTAGAGCAGCAACTTCTGTTTCCACCGTTGCCTAACTTTGTCATTTCCCTGCAACTACCTTGAGTTTGGCCAGAAACTGAGTCACCATGAACCCCCATCTTCACTATCATAACACCTGACATTAAAAATGCCCCAAACAAAACAAAGCTCCTTGTGTGAAGCTCTAGCATAAAGATACTTGTAGAGAACCATCAGATCCAAACCTGATCTCTGAAACAATTCATGAGATTTCTTGAGACAATTTTAACTGAGGGTGATAGTACCAGGAAAGCTTAGCTTCTTACTGATTTTCATAGACATATACTCAACTGGAGGCTTTACTGCTGTGAAGAATTAGAAAGACTATTTCAGCCGAAAATGCAATGATATGGGTTCTAGTCTTGAGTAGTAAGAAGAATTAACTGTGTTATATGTGAACAAGACACCAATTACCTGGGTCTTAGTTTCTTCATCTATAAAATGAGAAGGCTAGACTGGATGGTCTTCATCTATAAAATGAGAAGGCTAGACTGGATTTCTTCTGGATCAAGCATTCTAAGGTCACCAAGCAGTTTGTTTCCTGTTCTTCTCCATGTGTCACACATACTTCTATGGCTCTCAGTGACTGTCTCTTTCTATTCATAAATAGCTTTTAATATTCATTTATAAGATATAAGCTTTTAAATTAATCAAATGTTCAATGTACTATTTTGACATTTACAAAGATGGACATAGTTTTAAACTCGTTTATTTTGTGCTTGACTATTCTGTAAAGCATTCCAAAGCACATCGTCATGTGGGAAAAGAAAGATACAAGCATGCATTAATGAGCAACATACCAAGGAGTCTAGAGATGCTTCAATTAATCTGTTTTCCAGACTGTTCTCTCAGGTTTTATCCTATTCAAAGACCTGCCTTCTTTTTTTTTCCGACAAACTAACTTTCTCATATTTTTCTAATAAATCACCAAAGCACTCCACCTTGACTAAAAGATAATAATTTACATAATTTAAATAAGCCTTTCACATATGTGTATACTGAGTGATAAGCTTGGGCCTAATCTTATGATAGAGTCAAGTGAAAAAAGAGTGACTTTTTTATGCCTACATATCAAATTTGCTTAACAAATTGTAAACATCTCCAAAGGGAGCCTACTACGACAGTGGGATAAGACACAGTGCCAAGCAACTACTGAACTCTTCATACGGGATTAAGACAAAATGCAGCCCAGGTTTTGTGGTACACCATCAATTTTAAATATATTTTTGCATTGTTCTCATAAATTATCAGGATATTCTGAGTATTCTAATATTCCAGTATTCAAACTACTTCTACCAGCATGTATCTTGTTCCTGAAAACAAAATGTAGACCTTTGGTGTCACCAATCTGCTAGGTCCCACCACATCTAGAAGAGTATTCAGATGGGGCCTATCACTAAAAAGATAATAATATTACTATTAGAAGATCATCACCATACTCATTTTCCAAAAGATTATGCAGGTTTAAAATTTTTGTTTGTTTATTTGTTTACTTTTCTCATCACTCAAAATTGAATCACCTTCAGTGGGCATTGGAAGTTCTCTTTCTTCCCTGATTTTCCTCTATCTACTCTTTGTTACCCACCTTTCTCTTCCTTGGATTCCACCCCAGTATGGCGAAAGCCAGGGGATCTTCATTCTCAGCATCCTCATGGGAGATTTGGCTCCCTATGGTATAGATGCCCATAACTCACTCATAAGGTCAGTTTAGCAAATTTCAGTGAAAATCAATTATGTACAGCTAACACTCAGTATATGCTGGGCACTGTTTGAGTACTTTGCATAAACATGTGTTCCTCTCAGTGAACATATAAGTTAAGTGCAGTTATTATATTCCTCCCATTTTTCAGATTAAAAAATAACTGAGTTTTGGAGAGATTAAATGAACTCTGCAAGCTTCAAACCTAGACAGTCTGCAAACAGAGTCCATGCTTGTAGCCACAGCATTGCTTTTTAAGAGTCAGATTGAAACGTACAAGGTAAATTTCTGTTATACAAATAGTGATTGCCTCTATTAATCTAATTTTAAGGAGTCATTATGCTGAATCCAATAATCTTTCCTACCAGGGATGGTAAAGGACAGGAACACATGGGGCCAACAGGACAGAAAATCCTATTCTAATACATTCACAGTTCTTGATTTTAATTTTGCAAAATACAGTCAGTTCAGTCCAGAGAAAATCTCATGCCCTCCATAACTATCACCTCACAAGTGCAAATGGCATTGTTAACTCACAGTGAATATCAGCTATAACCTTGAGAAAGAGTGAAATACTGCAAAGTACATAATGCAATCTGATAGAAGGATGGGAGAAACAAAAGTAAAACCAAAACAGAACCTAGAGTGTCCTTGGGGGGCAAACTGACATATTTAAAAGGAAAGTTATAAATATTAACATCTTACATATTAATATAAAATATACAAATTCCTTTAGGAAATAATTTCAACTTGAGGAAAGTTAAACCAACAAGACAGCAAGCCACTCATTTTTTAAGATCGGCTTTCAATGTTTCAAATAATACTAAATATGGGAGAAATTGAATGGAGGAAAAATTATTTGTTCTCATATCAAACTGAAAGCTTCAACTCAGAAATCGGTAATGAACAAAAGATAAATGATCAAATTCTGAGTATAAATTGTCTTCTATTATTGTTTCTCCCCTCAGTTTTAAACCCACAATGGAAACATAACATACAGAAAGTGTGACGCTTCAGAATACACAGAAATGCAAGAATTTGAATTTCCACCTCTTGCCTCTCTAAATTCGAACAAACAGAATATTGTTTCTGTAGGTTACCAGTATTAGACAGAAAAAGATTCAGTAATGCAGTAAGCAAGGCTTTCCCATCTTTAAATGACATTTTAAATCAGGTTTTACTAAGAGCTTAATTTTTTTCCCCAGAAGCCTTACCACACAGAATAAAAAAAGAAAGAATTAGTAAAATCTGCATCATATCCTTCATTAGGTTAAAAAAAAGAAAAATTACCTTGGGCATTAAAAAAAAATTTATGTCAAAGAATGCATAACCTATGCCTGCATAATGCAAGTTCCAGTTGATTATTTGTACAGAGTGTGTTTCGTCACAAAAATAACCTGATATAAAAGACAAAATTTCTTTGAGAACCAAAACCCCTAAGTACTTGTGAGGCATATACACCTATAGCCAATTTGTATCAGATTTACACAAGCAAAAATGCTCTAATGTTTACTGTAACTAAGTATGCCTTGTCTACTAACCTTGTTCACCACAAGCAGCTTTTGTCTGTTGATTTTAAGTAGGCACTAGGTGTCCATGTTAGCCAGAACAATTCTTACAGAGACCAGCCACTGTTTACTTGATGGGTCTGAAAAACTACTAAACAAAACATTGCGCAAAGCATGCCAGAATACTCTACTCTTCAAACTTTCGGAGCAAGAAACTGTGCACAAAATCAGCTCAGTGCTTTCTCAGAGGATTTCTAAACTGTGGAGAAGAAATTTGTTTGCACAGAATGTACTTCTATCTTCTCAGTCCAGAAGCTTATAGGCAAGTTGGCCCTTTACTGCAGGGCTAACTGCAGGAGCAGCCGCATGGTGGTACCATCTTATGTGGTAGAGCTTGCAAGAGCTTCTCCAATAGGCCTTCTAGTCAGTAGCCAACAATGGTACACCACATCTATGCCCCAGTCTCACAGACCCTTCCTGTGACCCCCTCACTTTCTCCCTTTTCCTTCCCTTAGTATGAGCATGCTTACTCTAGGCAGGATCACCCACTCGTTGCTTAGAAAAGTCTAAAAACCTAATGAAGAACAGCACCTGCTCTCCAAGAATGTACAGTCTAGTACGGAAGGCGAGACATTTAGATACATAATTCTGATACAGGGCAAAATACAAAGATTCCTTATTGTACGTGTATTGTTCAGAAGAAGGAAAAAATTACCCGTGCTAAGAGAAGTTAGGGATATTTTATGGAGGTGAAAGCATCAGAGAATCTTTCCCTTTGAATACGCGGTTTCCTTACTTCTTCCCAGAGTGTTCTCTCTCTCCAGATACTACTCACCTCTTCTACCACTTTACCTTACACATATACTGCTCACATTGTAATTATATTCCAATTATTTGTTGATATGTGTGCCTTTCATATAATATTCTGAACTCCATAAAGACAGAGACCACACTTTAGTGACTGCCGAGTCCCCATCCCCTGTGCATTGGCTGATGCATAATAAATGTTCAACAAATATTGAATGAAATATCAATAACAAACATGTACTATGGAGAACTCTTTCAGATGTTTTACATCTAATCCTCCCAACAGCACAATAAAGTCAGCACCATTCTTATTTCTATTTTGCAGAGGGGTTGTTTAACCACAGAGGGGTCGAGTAACATCCCCAAGATGACACAGCTCTGAAGTATCATAAGCAAGGACTTGAACCTAGGTAATCTTTCTTCAAAATCTGAGCTCTTAATAACTCTGATATCCTGATTCTGTACACATTATAAATACATTAGTTTGGTCTTAATGGTAGCGTTTGGAATTTATTTATTTATTTATTTATTTATTTATTTATTTATTTATTTATTGTGAGACAGTGTCTCATTCTGTAGTGCAGGCTGAATGCAGTGGCATGATCATGGCTCACCTTAGCCTTGATCTTCCGAGCTCAGGTGATCCTTCTGCCTCAGCTTTCTGAAAAGATGGCACTACAGGTATTTTCAGCTAGTTTCTTGTGTTTTGTTTTTTTTTTTTTTTTTGAGTTGGAGTCTCACTCTGTCACCCAGACTGGAGTGCAGTGGCCGCTTCCGGCCACTGCAGCCTCGACCTGCTGGGCTCTGGCGATCCTTACGCCTCAGCCTTCCAAGTAGCCGGAATTACAGGCATGCGCTACCACGCCCGGCTGATTTTTTAAAATTTATTATAGAGATGAGGTCTCGCTACCCAGGCGGGTCTCAAACCCGCGGGCTCAGGCAATCCACTCACCTCAGCCTCCCAAAGGCGCGGGATTACAGGCTGAGCCACCGAGCCCGGCTTCTTGTGTTTTTTGTAGAGATGAAGGTGTGCCATGTTGCCTAGACTGGTCATGAACTCCTGGGCTCAGGCAATTCTCCTGCCTCGGTCTCCCAAAGTGTTGGGATTACAGGTGTGAGTCACCATACCCAGTCAGGATTTGAAATTTAATATTGGAAGATGTATTTTCTTTTTCTTTTTTTTTTTAAATCAACAAACCCTCCCTGGGAAGAAAACGCTGGGAGAGACTGTCTAAGTGGGGGCTTGTGAGCAAGTGGCCAGGTCCCTGGTACAACAGCTGGTGCTGCAGCTTCTCTGCTTCATCCCAGGCTCTTCCCAGGTCTCAGAAGTCAAGTGCCATTATTTTTTTTAATGAACAAAAGTAGTGGGAGTCTAACAAATCACATACGGGAGCTGGAAACAGAAGACCACCAAAACCCCAAAGTTAAAAGAAGAATCCAAATCACAAAAATAAGAGCCCAAATACGGGACATAGAAGACAAAAATATCATAGAAAACATCAACAAAATAAAAAGCTGGTTCTTTGAAAGAATTAAGATTGATGGACCCCTAGTCAGAATGACCAAGAAAAAGAGAGAAATAGCCCAAATAAACACAATCAGAAATACAAAAGATCAAATCACAACTGACACCAAAGAAAAACAAAAGATTATCAGAGATTATTATGCACACCAATGTGGAAACAAACTTGATAACCTCAGTGAAATGGAGGACCTTCTGATATCACACAACTTCCCCAGGTTGAAACAAGAAGACACTGAGACACTAAATAGACCAATAGCAACCCAGGAAATCGACTCTGTCACACGAAAACTACCTACAAAAAAAAAGCCCTGGACCGGACGGCTTTCCAGCAGAATTCTATAAAACATACCAGGAGGAGCTGATACCAAGTCTTTTGAAAGTATTCCAGGCAATTGAGAAAGATGGAATTCTCCCCAAATCATTCTGCAAAGCTAACATCACACTGATGCTCATACCAGGTAAAGACCCAACAAAAAAAGAGAACTACAGGCCAATATCCCTTATGAACATAGATGCAAAATTCCTCAACAAGATCCCAACAAATCAGATCCAAAAACACATTTCAAAAATCATCCCCCATGAAGTTGTAGGCTTTATCCCCAGGATGCAGGGCTGGTTCAACATTCGCAAGACCACAAATGTAATTAGATACAACAACAGATGTATAAACATGAACCACATAATTATATCATTAGGTGCAGAAAAAGCTTTTGATAAAATCCACCATCCCTTCTTGATAAAAGCCCGCAAACACCTAGGTATAGAAGGAACATACCTCAAAATAGTAAGTGCCATCTATGATAAACCCACAGCTAACATATTGCTAAATGGACAGAAACTGGAAACATTCCCCCCGAAAACTGGAACAAGACAAGGCTGCCCACTCTCACCCTCTTGCCCACATTGTGTTGGAAGTCCTAGCTTGGGCAATTAGACAAGAGAAGGAAATCAGGGGTATCCAAATAGAAAAAGAGGAAGCCAAGTTATCCCTCTTTGCTGATGATATGATCCTATACCTTGAAAATCCAAAAGAATCTGTCAAAAACCTGCTTGAACTGATAAAGGACTTTGGCAAAGTCAGGGTACAAAATAAATGTGCAAAAGACAGTTGCATTCCTATACACCAACAACAAGCAGGCAGAGATCCAAATTAAAAGCACAATCCCATTCACAATAGCCACACAAAAAAATGAAATACATCGTCATCTTGCTAACCACAGAAGTGAGAGACTTTTACAATGATAACTACAAAACACTGCTCAAAGAAATCCAAAAAGGCACAAACAAATGGAAAAATATTCCATGCTCATGGATAGGAAGAATCAACATTAAGATGTCCATCCTACCAAAGGCAATCTACAGATTCAATGCAATACCCATTAAGTTACCCACATCATTCTTCTCACACCTGGAGATGGCAATACAGAAATTCATATGGAAACATAAATGACCACCACGAATAGCCAAAACAATCCTTAACAAAAGAAACAAAGCAGGAGGTATCACACTTCCAGACTGCAAACTTTACTATAAGGCTACAGTAATCAAAACAGCCTGGTATTGGTACAAGAACAGGCTCATAGACCAATGGAAGAGGATAGAGATTCTGGAAGCAAAGAGCAAAGACTCAATTGCTCAGCCAACACATTTTTGACAAAGCCTCCAACAACAACCACTGCGGAGAGGAGAACCTATTCAGTAAAAGGTACTGGGAAAACTGGCTGATCACATGCAGAAGAATGAAACAGGACCCCTACCTATCACCATACAAAAAAATTAGCTCTAAATGAATCAAAGACCCAAACACAAAATCCAAAACTATAAGAATCTTAGAAAACACAGGAGACACCCTTATGGAAATTGGGACTGGCAGCCAATTCCTATTCAGAACCCTAAATGCTCATACCTTAAGAAGTAAGATAGACAAGTGGGACCTCATCAAACTAATAATCTTATGCAAAGCAAAAGAAACCAAAAGAGAACTGGGAGATAGCCCAAAGCATGGGAAAAAATATTTGCCAACTGCATATCTGACAAAGGCCTAACATCTAGGATCTACAAGGAACTCAAATGTGCCAAAAGAAAAAAACCAAACAGCCCCATTTAAAAGTAGGCAAAAAATATGACCCAGCAGTTCCCCTATTGGGCATATACCCGGAGGAACTCAAATCATTCTACAAAAAAGATACCTGCACACATCTGTTTGTTGCATCTCTATTCACAATAGCAAAAACATGGAATCAACCATGTTGCCCATCGAAATTGAACTGGATAAAGAAAATGTGGTACATATACACAATGGAATATTATGCGGCCATAAAGAAGGACAAATATGTGGACTTCCCCGCAACTTGGATGGATTTGGAGTTGATCATACTCAGTGACCTATCACAGAAACAAAGAACAGAGTACCATATGTTCTCACTCATAAGCGGACCTTGAGCAATTATAATACTATAAGAAAGCATCTGGCAATAATGGGAAACTGTCAGAGGGGGGGTTGGGATTGGCAGTTATGGGAACATGCTAGGGGAGGGAGGGGCATACCTCATCAACAAGGGTACCTGCATAATCAATGTTTGTATACCTAACCCTGAATTGTACCCCACATCTTTATAATAAAATATATATATATATAGGAAGATAGAGATTCCAAGTGGAGGATTTAATATCAGTAAAGGTATTTAAAAGGGAAATTGTGGGGGGTTAATAAAAGGCAAAAAAACATTAATTTGGCTGGAATATGGAATACATAAGTGAAAATGGTGCTACAAAAGATATAAGGCTGAAAAGGAAGTGGCAGATAGACACTACATGGTCTTGGGCCATCATCTCCTACCATTCTTGACCTAAAATGAGCCCTCTGTGACTTCCTTCATGCCTTGCTCACCACGTGTAATCTGGTTGAAATTTTGAGTTCTCTTCTTCATATTTTTCCTTGAATCCATTCCTTCTTCAGTTCCATTGCCTGTGAAGCAGGGCTTAATGAGCACCTGCTCAGATTATGGAAAATGTTACATAACTGAGGTCTTTGCTGCTGTGCATACCCAGGAGCAGTAATATTCTTGAAGTTCAATATGAATTCCCCACTGCTACTCATGAAGCCCTAAAGCCTCCCCTTGATTGAAGAACCAAGACAGGAAATGATGACTTTTTCTCCATTTCTTTCTATGACCTTGTTTGTGCTTCTATGGTTGGTTGCACTAAGGTCAGAGTTAGGATATTCATGAGTTAATTGGTCAAATTCTGGGAGAAGGTTGAAATTCTGGACAGAAGTTGATAGAACTTTATAGGAAGAGTCAGTGATCAGTGCAGGAGCAGAACCATTTCACCCTCTGAGTGTCAAAAGGAGGCCCACAATGGGGGCCCTCACAGGTCTTTCCACTACCAAAGACCTAAAGACTTTGAAGCCCTAAAGACTTGAAACGTTGGAGCAACAAGAAACAGGGCATTTGATAAGGAGATCAGAGTTCTTATGAGAGACAGTGACTTTGACATGGCTAAGTGGGAAACAGAGCAGGAGAGGAAAAACAAAGCAAGCAGAGACAAGACACAGTGATCACAGCTGCCAGACTTTGTAGATGCAAGTGAAGCATGCCTTGGAAGACTCCTCAAACTAGCAAGAGGATTTACTTTAGTTTGAATTAGTTAATTTATGACCATGAATCTTGCTCTCCAAATTTGAATTTTATAAAATATGACTCTTGGACACTCTTGGACTCTATCACCAGAAACGGTTAGGCAAGTCTTAACCTAGAGCAAAGGAGAGAACTTCTCGCCACTTTCACCCAGCTTCTCCACAAGAAGATGATTTGCCAATCATACTGGGTCAAGGTTTAGGACATCGATGAGGCCGTATTTAATGGTGGCCTGGGTCACCATGTTACAAAGTCATATACATGGATGTAGTTCTCTTCACCCTTTTCCATCCATACTCCCAGACTGGTAAATTGAACTGGACCTGCATCCTAAGGGAAAAAATGACCATCTTACCTTTGTTATCTTCTCTCTATGTCATGCTTCTGTAGAGTAAGCTGAACAAGTTGCTGGTGTCAGTGAATTAGGTTGGGAGATCTTGATTTCACTTGTTTCCTCTCATGTCTAAGCTCTAAGGAGTCTATTGTGTGATGATCTGGACTAGTGATAATAGCTGGATTTAGAGGGATGAGGAAGCTATCTAAGTCCATAGGCTATTAAAGTAACACATATATATATTAGTCATTCCTGATGACAAAGTTCACAATTTACTCCAAAGATACATAGCTGGAGTATTAACAACTAGAAAAATCTTGCAAGTCTAATAGCCATAAAAAAACCATCACCCCAAAGCCATGCACTTCTCCTCTGAAAAAAGGCTTCCTCAAAGATCTGTTTGCTTAAGTCCCATGCTATTCACCCATCACATGTGAGATGCTTGTCAAAACAAAACAAAACTAAACAAGTGTCCTCACTGCTGGGCATAATACAGAGACTTTCTTGCCTGCAAAATTCTGGGGTTTCCACTATTCATTTTCTAGTCTTCCTCAGTTTCTGTGTGGGTGAGATTGGCTACTCTATTTCAGCATTCTAGCCGATCAGCCTGGCAACCCTGCTTCAGTGGTTTAGACAATCAAGATCTGTCCCCTTTAGTATTTCACATAATCCCAGCCTGGACGTATAGAAAAAGAAGATAGACGTCAATAGCCCTTTTTTGAGGAATATTTCAGTTAATAGAAATACATCTCAAACAGGAATTTCAATATTTACTCATTTATACATCTTTAACGGGTTTCAAGTGCTCATTTCATAACATCTATTATAAAAATTCTGCTGTCATCTCTTTGTTCTTCTGTTGCCTCTCTCCATCCTTGTACAGCTCGTACCAACTAACTGCTAATACATGGCATCCTCCAACACACAGCAACTGGTAGTGGTAGAGGTAAAGGTAGGGGTGAGGGTGGGTGTGGGGATTAATTCTTTGACACTTTACTTCCTTTCTCTATAAAATCCAACTGCTCTCTGAGATGGAAAATGCAAATTTGCTTATTCAATCGGCGTCTACTTGTTGAGCACCTGCTTTATGCTACACATTGTTCTAAGCACCAAAGACAGAGTTGTGAACAAAGCAACCAAGGGGGATCTCTACCTTCCTGAAGCTTAAATGGTAATGGGTGACACAATGAATAAAAGTTAAAAACTACTAATATTCATCCCTTTACAGTTATAAACACTTCATTTATTGACCATTAGTCACTCAACGAGACAAAAGTCCCTGTTAACTGAGCTGCAGATACAGCCTCTGTGATTTTTTCCCCTGCTGGCCACCTCCGAGGGACCAAAAACAATTCTAACTGGTCTCCCACAGACACTGCCCCTGAGATTATAATCATAAACCACGTGCCATAGCCCAGTTTACCAGAGAGGTCCTGAATTAGAGAATTTATTCAGCACTATTTCATACAATCATAAAGTGAAACATTGTTTTTCTATTTTCCATTTCCCTTTGTATGCTTTTCTCTCTAAGGAATCTCACAAGGGGGAGGAGTCCTAATCTAAAACTTGGTTTGTAACTTAACTGAATTCTTGACTTAATACCATTCAGTCATTCTCAAATTCCATCATTATCTCTAACAGACCTTAGTTTGTAGTCATAGGCTGGCAGGATCTGGAATATTTGAACTAAATTATTTTTCAAATTTTTCTCTTTTAGATTCTTGATCTATTTCAAGATGGTCATTTCTATTTGGCCATTTTTTTTCAGACATGTTTTCCTGAGTTGCTGTTTTTCATTTCTTCTTGAAAAGCTCTCTCCATTTCCAGCAAACTTTCCTATGGGCGGCTGAGATTGAAAGTTGCCATCTCATACTTACATTCCACCATTAGTCACTGATCTCTGCCATCTTTAATGCCAAACAGTATTTATTCATTCATTTACTTAAATAATATTTACTGGGTGACTACTGTATGCTAGTACTGTTCTAGGTGCCAGTGATATAGCAGTGAATGTTGGGAAATATACCTTTTCTACTGGAGCTTATTCTAGTGAGAGGAGACATTAAGATAAACATAATACATCAGGCGGTGATAAGTGCTATGCAGGAAAAGAAAGCAGAGTGAGGTGAGTAGAGAGTGAGGGAAGAAATATTCAAGACAAGATTCACTGTCAAGTGTCATGGATCCTCCCCCGCCTTCCATCCTCAGCCACAAAATTGTTTCCAGACCACAGAAGCAAAATTGTTTCCAAATTCTCTAATTCAGGACCTCTCTGGTAAACTGGGCTATGGCACCTGGCTTATGATTATGATCTCAGGGACAGGGTCTGCGGGAGACCAGTTAGAATTGGTTTTGGGCCCTCAGGGGTGGCCAGCAGGGGAGAAATTCACAAAGGCTGTATCTGCAGCTCAGTTAATATGTGTCCTAAGCTGGCTAAAAATATAGGAACTGTGGCACCAGAAACCATTAGGTAAGCCTTAACCTCTGCCAGATGACATTTGCTCACTCTATTTTCTGATACTCATATTGCTGTTTCCCAGATCGCTATCTCCTTTTTCCACAAAGGGCATACCAAGTGATCCTGGTGACCCCTGCTTCACTTCCACAATGTTCTTCATTGCCCTTATTGACCTGCCCTTATGACATATACTTTGTCTTGGTAATTCCTTCCCCAGTTTTTTGCAAAGGTCATTTCCAGCCTTGAACATTGAAAATACAAGACAAAAAAAAGATTGATTCAGTCATCTCTAAACGTTTGTATCAATCAGAAATGAAACCCTCAGCCTTTTGAGCCCCCAGCACTCATGGAAGCATCTTAAGTCTTACTTCTTGACCTAGAAAATATATCTTTGAGTCATACTTTTACTTTTTAAAATGTAGACTCTAATCTGCTGTCATTTCTTTCTTATTTGTTTTCTTTCCTCCTCAAATACTTTTATTAAGATCCCCCCCCAACCACCACCACCACCACCATCTGCCTGCTATCATTTGTTTTGAAGCCAACATAATTTGTTTTGTTTCCTTGGATCCTAGATTTGGCTTTCTACTCTTCCAAGTTTTATATATTCTATCTAGCACAGCATAGATTATGTGAACCAAAATTTTATGCAGAAGAGTTTTTTTTTTTAAGTGTAATTACTAAAGTGATGGCTGCTCATAAGGAATCCTGATATTACATACTAGGAAATGAAAGATATTATTTCTACTTTCTGGCACTCACCCCACTGTTCTGGGCTGGGGGAGAAGCCTTTGTCAAGTCAATAACTACCCCACCACACAAGGCAATACTACTCTAAGAAAAGTAGCACAAATATAAAAATTGATATAGCTGGATTTTCAGTCTGAAAAATTTCTCATTCTTTTTTTTTTTTTTTGAGTTGGAGTCTCACTCTGTCGCCCAGACTGGAGTGCAGTGGCCGCTTCCGGCCACCGCAGCCTCGACCTGCTGGGCTCCGGCGATCCTTCCGCCTCAGCCTTCCGAGTAGCCGGAATTACAGGCATGTGCTACCATGCCAGGCTGATTTTTTGATTTATTGTGGAGATGAGGTCTCGCTGCCCAGGCGGGTCTTGAACCCGTGGGCTCAGGCAATCCACTCACCTCAGCCTCCCAAAGGCGCGGGATTACAGGCTGAGCCACCGAGCCCGGCTAAATTTCTCACTCTTAATTCTCTCCTACTCTAGCATAGGTGAGTGCTTCCCAAAACGTAACCTGGGATTGCCTGCAATAGAATTGCCTAGCATAATGACAAAATATATGGAAATTTGGGTTCTACTTCATACTTGCTGAAAAAGAAGTCAGGGAACAGGAATCAACATTTTTTTCAAGCACTCAAGGTAATTCTAATGTGCAATAAGTTTTGATTCCAGTAGGTTATTGCATAATGTTGAACTAAAAAAATTTGCTTAGCCAACCAGACCTTTCAAAAGGAACACACATCTGCCTCTCTAACTTTATCTCTGCCATTTTTTATGTGAACTCTTCCATTCATCCATTTATTTTTAACTCATTCTTTGATCACTCGTGAATTCTTAGATATTTATTATGTACTATGACATGCTTGGCATTATTCTAAGCTCTGCAGATATAAGAGTGAGCAAGACAAATTGGCTCCTGCTCATACTTTCTCATCTCCTTGTTCATCCCTACCCATCCCTTAAAACATAGGGTGCCAATCATAAGTCTTCTTGGTCTGTATAATTTCCCTGGGTGATCAACATTCATGCCCCATTGCTTTCTATTCACTGATAAATACCAGTTGTGTATCTCCAGTCCACTTCTCTCTCCAGATCACCAGAGTTTTATAGTCATTCTCTTGTTAGGTATCACTCTAAAATTAGCCACATGCACCTTAAACTCACTGTGTCAAAAACTAGCTGGAAAATCTGCCTCCCCTTCACTTGTTGATTTTCTAGTGTCTCCTTATTGCTGTCAGAAGCCTATTCATCCTAAACTCTGTCCTCTCCTGCCCATCCTCTCCAATTTCCAATCACTACATCTCGCCAATTCTACCTCTTTAGTAATTTTCAAATCACTGCCTTACCCACTTCCACTAGTCTAGAATCAAGACACCATCACCTCTTGCCTGCAGTTTTCTGTCTAATTCCTTACTTTATTGATTTTAATTATAAAATAAATGCTTATTACTTGTTACAAGTTATGTAATATAGGGGAATAAGAAAATTAATAGCTTCCTCTTTCATCTCTTCTATTTTTCCTTCTCTTAAGTAACCTGATAATAGGCAACAGTCCCTTAACTAGTCTTCCTAACTTCAGAATTGCCCATACCACATACATTCTTGACCCCAAAGCCTCAGAATGATCTTTTCTGTGTTGCAAATAAATTACCTTTCCTTCTGTCCTGCTTATCTACAGGATAAATGTGAAAATCCTATAGCAAGGATTGTATTTATTTCTTTAATAATCTACTATAGATATCAACACAATGATTATTGATAATTATTAACTTTTTTATACAAGTATGTCAAATTATACAGGCACAATCTCTAATTGTCTTCTTGAAAAGGTAAAGGGAAGGAAAGAACAATCTTTTTTAATTTTTAAAATTTTATTTTAAAGATGTGGGGTACAATTCAGGATTAGGTATACAAGTGGTCAATGTACAGGTAAAGTTTGGGTCCCGTTTGGTCCCCACTTGGCCTGGTTTGAAATCAGGTACCATTATTTGATGCGCCTGCCTCCTCACCCCAGCAGTGTCCCACTACTGTCAATCTCTTTTTTATAGTATTATGGTAAATGTTCAGGGTCTGCTTATGAGTCAGAATATGTGGAACTCAGTACTTTGTTTCTGTGATAGATCACTGAGTATGATAGACTCTAAATCCACTCAAGTCCATATACTTGCCCTTCTTGATGGCTATGTAATATTCCATAGTGTATATCACTATCCAGTTCAGTTTCTAGTTTTCAGAACGGTTGGTTCCATGTTTTTGCTATTGTGAATAGTGCTGAAATAAACGTGCATGTGCAGGTATCTTTTTTGTAGAATGATTTGAGTTCCTCTGGGTAGATTCCCAGAAGGGAGATTGCTGAGTCATATGAAAGGTCAATGTCTAGTTCCTTTAGAAATCACCACTTGGTTTTCCAAAATGGTTATACTAGTTTGCATTCCTACCAGCAGTGTAGAAGTGGTTTTTTTCTCCACATCCTCACCAGCATCTGTTGTTTTTTGTTTTATTAATGATAGCCATTCTTACAGGGGTTAGGTAGTATCTCAATGTGGTTTTGATTTGTATTTCTCTGATCATTAGTGAGGCTGAGCACTTTTTCATGTGTCTGTTGGCTGCCCGTATATCTTCTTTTGAGAAATTTCTATTCATGTCTTTTGCCCACTTTTTAATGGGGTTGTTTGTTTTTTTCCTTTTGGCACATTTTAGTTCCTTGTAGATCCAGGATGTTAGGCATTTGTCAGATATACAGTTGAAAAATATTTCTTCCCATTCTGTGAGCTGTTTTCCCACTCTCTTGATGGTTTCTTTTGCTTTGCAGAAGCTATTCAGTTTGATGAGGTCCCACTTGTCTATCTTATCTCTTGTGGCATGGGCACTTGGGGTTTTGATCAGGAATTGGTTGCCAGTTCCACTTTCCATAAGAGTATCAGAGAGAACAACTAACAACATTTACTATATGCCAGACTATACATTAAATGTTTTACACAAAATTCATTTTCTTCTTAATAACAATTCTAGATGGTGAGGAGTATTGTCACTGCCATTTTCCAGATGAATAAACTGAGGATCATAGGGATAGACTAGTTTATCCAGTTATCAAACATACAAGTGGAAACACCATGATTTGACCCATGTTCTGCCAGAGTAGAAGTTATATGCCTGACCATACTGCATCCCTGCTGATAACAGTTCTGCAATTTTATGAAATCATTTTTTAGCATAAAGGCATAAGGTAGAACCTAAGTTCGTCCAAGGCCCAGAATAAGGCCTGTGTTTCATCAACAATACCAGCCACGTTGTAAATCCCGGAATGCAGCACATTAGAATGTTTCTTCAGAGTTATTAGACCATCTAACAACAAAAGAAAACCTGCTTTTCTTATAGGTTCACCTACCCCCTACTACTTACTGATGACCTTTTTTTCTTTTTTTTCTTTTTTTTTTTTTGAATTTTGGATTCCAGTCATGTCACAGCTTTTTCTTGGCGCATCTGGTTAAGCTAATGATAACCCCAAAATTATTTCCTCACTTTCACTGTTTATTTGTTATAGTCACTATCTTCTTGCTATCCTTTCATCCATATCAACTTCTAAAATCACGATATTTAATAAAATATCCTGATTTAGGGTTAAGTACAAAGCTCTTGCTCTTCTTTTGAATTAGGGGGACTTTCTGGAGCAAACGTGTACACATAAGATTGTCATTTCTGAGAACCAGATGTTTAAAGATTCAAGCTGAGTATGTATTCAACGATACAGGGCTCTAAAACAAATGTCTTTTAAAATTACATTATAATTATGTAATAACTACTAAGCTATGGAACACCAAAGGCACACATAAACTATTTTGTTAGATGTTGCATACATGGAAAAGCACTGATTTCAATAAACACTTAACTGATCTCATGCCATGTTCAAGATGGTATGGCAGATTCAGAACAGAATGAGACACAGAGGAAGCTAATATAACACAAAGCATAGTGAAAAGGAGAGAAAAATGTGCTGCAAGTCGAGATTCAAATGAGGGAGGCATCACTTCTTATTGATATCATAAAAAGTTTGCATGTAAGTGTCAGTATCTGAACCTATCCCAGAAGGATGCACAAGCACTTAATAGAAAGAAATTGTCTCAGTGGCTCAGCCTATAATCCCAGCACTTTGGGAGACCGAGGCGAGAGGATTGCCTGAGCCCGGAGGTTTGAGACCAGCCTTGGCAACTTGGTGAGACCTTGTCTCTACAATAAATCACAAAAACTAGCCGGTAGTGGTGGCATGCATCTGTAGTTCCAGCTACTTGGAAGGCTGAGGCAGAAGGTTCACTTGAGCCCAGCAGGTCGAGGCAGCAGTGGCCGTGAGTGTGCCACTACATTTCAGCCTAGGCAACAGAGTGAGACTTCAACTCAAAAAAGAAAGAAAGAAAGAAATTAGGAGGAAAACATTCCAAACAGAATCGCTTAATTAAATCCCGATGAGGTAGGAAAGTGAGGGGCACATTTGAGGAGTGATGAACGACTACAGGTTTGGCTCCAGCACAAAATATATGTAGAAAAGAAATGGAAGGTAAGCCTGTATGAAGAAGTGCTGGGGGAAGTCCTAAATTCTCTACTCAGGAGTTTGAACTGCAAGTTTTATGTACTGGGAAATGTAGAATAGTGAAGTATGACTAAAGCTTCATTAGAAAAAAAAATCCGGAGTGAAAAGTGAATTCGAATGATACAGCGATAGAAGGCAATTACAGAAATGTAGACAGGAGACAATTTATTCATGAAGAACAATTCTTACCTAGTTCCCTAACAGGTCCCCCATAGAGCAACACAGAGCCTTTCCAACTATTTTTCTGATGCTCACATTCTCATCTTTAAAGCCCTTTATTTGTTTCTGGATGAACTTGCATGAATATTTATGACACAGCTTTAAGATCCTACATTATCTGCCTGGTCCTGGCCTAGCTCTTCCACCACACTTCGTGTCCCTAGGCTTCAGTTACAGAGGTCTTCTTTTGGGTCCATGAACAGATCAAGCACCTTTGCACACACTGTATCTTTTGTCTGTCATCATCTTTGCCCACTTATTACATGGCTGGATATCTTTTCTCCTTCAGGTTTCTGTGATCCCTACCTAAAGTAAGACCCCCCCTGTTATTCTCCATCTCATCCCCTTGCTCGTTTAAATCATACCACTTAGTACAACTTAACTTTTGTTTATGTCTTACTTGTTTTCAGTCTGTATCTTCCTGCTAGATCTTAAGTGGCATGAAGACGGAGCTGTGTCTGTCATATTCATTTCTATAGTACCAGTGCCTCCCACAGAGTAGGTGTTCAATAAACATCCATTAAATATTGACTGATCTGAAACTGTCAGTCACTGTAACAGGTACTGAAAAGATAGCATAGAATAAGGTGGTATTCTTGTTGTCAACTATCTAATGGTCTAGAAAAGAGAATCAAACATAGAAACACATTGTTGCAATGGGGGACAAAAACTGAGTCAAACAGAACTAAAAGACTCTTCTAATTGTTAAGCAAAAAAAGCATGAGAGAATGTTTAAATGGTAAAAACTATTTCACTTTCCGGGGTGACAGAAAGGGTGAAGTCTAGGATGTCACCCTGATTTTTGGATGAAAGAGATAAGACAGTAAAAAAGGAAAGAAAGAGGCCATTGAGGAACATTTAAGAAGCAGAACTATAGACTTGGCAACTGATTAAACATAAGATTCTTTTTTTTTTTAGTTTTTGGGTTTTTTTTATAGATGTGGGGTACAATTCAGGTATGGGTATACAAGTGGTCATTATGCAGGTAAAGTTTAGGTCCTTTTGGTCCTCACTTCACCTGGTTTGAGGTCAGGAACCCTAATTGATGTTATGTGCCCCGCCCCTACCCCAGGAGTTTCTGGCTACTGCCAATCCCTTTCCTATAGTATTATGGTCAATGTTCAGGGTCCTCTTATGAGTGAGAACATGTGGTACTTAGTTTCTTGTTTCTGTAACAGATCACTGAGTATTATAATCTCTAAATCCATCCAAGTTGCTGCAAAGTCTGTAAGTTTGTCCTTCTTTATGGCTGTGTAATATTCCATCATGGATATGTACCACTTTTTTTTTTCCAATTCATTTTTGATGGGCAGTATGGTTGCTTCCGTGTTTCTGCTATTGTGAATTGTGCTGCAATAAATATGCATGTGCAGGTATATTTCTTGTAGAATAATTTGAGATCCTCTGGGTATATTCCCAGTAGAGGGATTGCTGGATCATATGGAAGGTCAATTTCTAGTTATTTTAGAAATCACCACAAAGTTTTCCATAGAGATTTAACTAGTCTGCATTCCCACCAGCAGTGTAGAAGCATTCTCTTTTTCTCTGCCTCCTCGCCAGCATCTGCTGTTGTTTGTTTTATTAATGATGACTGTTCTTACTGGGGTTAGGTGGTATCTCAAAGTGGTCTTGAGTTGCATTTCTCTGATGATTAGTGAGGCTGAGCACTTTTTCATGGGGCTGTTGACTGCCTGTATGTCTTCTTCTGGTAAGTGTCTATTCATGTCTTTTGTCCACTTTTGAATGGGTCTGTTTTTTTTTCCTTTCAGCATGTTTGAGTTCCTTATAGATCCTAGATATTAGGCCTTTGTCAGATAAACAGTTGGCAAATATTTTTTTCCCCATTCTGTGGGTTGTCTCCCCGCTCCCTTGATGGTTTCTTTGGCTTTGCAAAAGCTTTTCAGTTTACTGAAGTCCCACTTGTCTGTCTTATCTCTTATGGTATGGACATCTGGGGTTTTGATCAGGAATTTGTTGCCTATTCCGATTTCCATAAGGGTGTGTCCTGAGTTTTCTAAGATTCTTATAGTTTGAGGTTTTACATTTAGGTCTTTGAGCCATTTAGAGTTGATTTTTGTTTATGGTGATATGTAGGGGTCTTAATTTAATCTTCTGCAGGTGGTCAGTTTTCCCAGCACTACTTACTGAATAAGTTCTTCTCTTCCCAGTAGTTGTTTGTAGAGGCTTTGTTGAAGATGAATTGGTTGAGAAATTGAGGTGTTGCTTCAAACAAGCAAAGAAAAAAACTTTATAAGAACCTCCTGACAGGGATAAATACTCACATTTTAATAATCAGGCTGAACGTGAATGGACTAAACGCACCACTGAAAAGACATAGAATAGCAAACTGAATAAAAGAACATGATTAAATAATTTGCTGCATCCAGGAAATGCATCTCACCACAAAGGAGGCCCACATACTAAAAGTTAGAGGATGGAAAATGAATTTCCAAGTGAACGGATCACAAAAGAAGGCAGGAGTCAAGATCTTAATATCAGACAAAACAACCTTTAAACTTTCAAAAATTAAAAAAAAGATACGGAAGGGCATTACTTAATGATAAAGGTTCAATCCATCAACAAGAAATATCCGTCCTAAACATATATGCACCCAACACAGGAGCACCGGGTTTTACAAAGCAGATACTAAGTAAACTAAAAAAAGATGTTGGCTCTAAAACATAAGATTTTGAGGAAGACATAGATTCAAATGTTAACTGAGCTTTTAAATCTGAGTGACCATAAGAATAGTATTGTCATTACCCACAGTAAAGATTCTAGGGGATGGAGGAAGAAAAGGAAATTTTACAAGATATGAATTCTTTAATTCTATTTCTCCTCCCTCTCTCCCTCCTTCCCTCCCTCTCTCTTTCAATGCAGTCTCACTATGTTGCCAAGGGTGATCTCAAACTCCTGAGTTCAAGCAATTCTCTCACCTCAGCCTCCTAAAGCATTGGGATTACAGGCATGTATCATCACACATAGTTGAGATAGTCATTCTTCATTTCCACAGTTTTTTCTTCACACTTAAAGCCCATTTTTAGAAGTACAATTTTGAGTCATTTAAAGTAGAAAATTTTGAAGTTTTGACTTGAGAACAGCAATTATTCAAATATGCAGTTTCATCAATAGTTTCATAAAGCTAGACAGAATTACAAAGGACAAACACTGAACTAGAGGCAGCAGCCTCAGTCCACCAGTCTTTGTATGGCTTCATCGCCAGTTACCACTCAGCCCATCATACAAAATTATTGGTAAATATCTTTCAAGATAAGAATTTTCATGTGGAGAAAAATATACTTTTCTTAAAGCAAGATTGAAGTACATAATTATACCCATTAAAGGAACTTGGGCAATTTTAGCAAGCTTTGGGGATAAGGAGCACTCACTACTGTTCTGAAAAAATGAATTTACAAGCTAGGTATGGTTATAAGTAATGAAGTAGCCTTTCAGACACAAAGTAAAATACTATTTTAAAATAAATAGAAACCAAAATGATGCCTAAGTTGGCTTGAAATTTCTACAAACTTCATTTAAAATAAAATATTATTTTAAAATAAATAGAAACCAAAATGATGGTTAAGTTGACTTGAAATTTCTACAAACACCACTCTTAGCCAACTTTCTACCTTCTGAACCTTCCGGCTAGCCATGATTTATATCCATAAATGGTACTCATGTACACATTCCCAATTTTCTATGGCCACTTGGAAAAAATTGGCCACGGAATATGGTATACTTAGTGGCTGCCCAGAACTTAATTAAAATTCCCAACCTACTAAGGGTACTTCAAATGGTATCATAACTAAACTTACTAAAGCTCTTCTACAGAGAAATTATGACATTAATCCAAAGCCCAGCCACTATCAATCTTACTTGAACATTCCAAGCTCCATAATTCACACTGAAGCTGTCTCTACACTTGCAAGTGTTGTCCAAACAAAATTTATGTTTAGGCAAATGAGCAATTCATTTGGAAGAGGCTTAGCAGATCAAATACATTTGTATTGGTAAAAAATGATTTGCCAGTCACTGAAGTAAAACAAAAACCTTTGAGTAAATCTGACATGTTCAAATATGTATCCAAAATTTTCAAAAGGTAGTTTCCATTTACCTAGTCACCCGTGAGATTTTATCATGTGACTAGTGATATTATTGAAGATATTAATTAACAGTTTAACAACATAATAAGGATGCAGTATATCTTAGTAGAAAGAAAATGGAATTTTTAAGCAGATAGACCTAGATTCAAATACCAATTCTGACACTTATTTACTCTGTAACTTTGGGAAGGTAGTATAAGTTCTCTGTGCCTCAGCTTTCTGTATTTTCAAAAAGGATTATATTACTGATATCATACCAGTGTGGCAAGAATCAAATGAGATAATGGATAAAAAAGCAACTAAAACAACTACCAGATAACAAAATTAAAACAACAACTATCTGGATAGTGCCTGGTATATGGTATACAGTAGACAGATCTTAGATAAATTTTTAATATATTTTGCTAGAAAGAAAGAGTCATATGGATATTGACAAATGCTTGTATTTCATTGCAATTCTTGCATTTTCCTGTATACCTGAAACTCTGAACAAAGCCCTAGAAAACACTGTGAAGTCTTCATTTGTCATCCTTCATTTTTCTCCTGCTCAAATTCAAGTTAATTTATACTTCTATCCTTAAATTCACTTTGTCGAAGCTTCTTGTATTTTTCAAGATAGAATTCAATTTGTTTCCTCCAGAATATCTTCCTCACATCATGAAAAATCACTTCATCCCATTTCTTCTTATTGCTATATTAATCTGACCTATACCCCCACAGATGCTCAAGTTTTTGAATGTGGAGCCAGCATCTGACTGATTTGCTCCCTGAATGTGCTATATTAATATCAGTTGATGATGAGAATTGGCATAAAACTGGTGCATTTGGACTTTAGTGGAGGAAATTATAGTGTGGGTCTCATGAAGAGAGTACTGAATTGTTTAGTTGAATGCCATGTATTTGTTTCATGATAATAGACAAGTCACTTAATCTTAAATAACTTCCTTTCCTATAACAAAAGGCCAAAATATTCATTCTGTGAGGATTAATTAGGGATTATGTGAACTATACATTATACAAAGGGGACCCCCAAAAACTTTTTTTGGGAGGCTGGGCCCCTTGTAGTACAGGCACCCCCATTAGGTAAGTGTTCCAGGAACCCATTGGCATCAGTGTGCCAGCTAGCGTTCAGTTTCAGTGACTTTTTTTTAAGATTCTTTCAACACTTTGCCCATTTCATGATGGGCAATTGACGAGTGCAACTGCCCATACAACGCTACATTTTCAGCAGTCTTTGACCAAAAACAGCATGACCCCTGTGCCCCACCCTCCCTATTTACTCAATCTTGCCCCAAGCAACTTGCTTTTGTTTCCCCAGATCAAAAAGCCGTCCTCAAAGGGAAACGTTTTGCCAATGTGGAAGAGGTGAAACAATAAACAGCAGCAGCACTAAAAGGCTTCAAAACTGATGAGTTAAAAAACTGGAGCAATGGAAAAAGCATCTCAATAGGTGGATTGAATCAGAGAGTACTTTGAAGGTGACTGAAGTTTAAACATGTAAGAGTAAATACACCATTTTTTGTAAATAAATTCCGTGTTTTTGGGGTCCTTCTTGGTATGTGGTATGACATGCACACTCTAAAGGAATATTCTCCACTATGAACTCTAATCACAGCATTTTCTTTTTACTTTTACATAATTATATAATTAATACATAGTTCTTAGCATCACTTTTTGTATGTAACAGGTATTCTGGTGTTTGAATAAACAGAGAACAGTTTGTTACTCAAGAGTCTTACTAATATTTATGCTAAATCATCACCATGTGGATGAATTTCATAATGAATTTTATGATAGATATCTTATGAATATAATCCTAAAATCAATTTTTTGGGTTTCCCCTTGTACACAGTAACTGAAGATTCTTGCTTTTAAGTGGGAAAATCTACAGACACCATATGTTTTAATTTTTAAGTTATTTTTTAATCGGCATAAAATTTTATATATTTATCATGTACAACATAATGTTTTGAAATGCATATTATATATATGTACATATAGTAGAATGGTTACATTCAGGTAATTAACAACTGCATTATCTCACACGGTTGTAATTTTTGTGGTAAGAATGCTTAATACCCACTCTCTTAAAAATTTTCAAGAATACAAGATATCATCATTAACTATAGTCACCAAGCTGTAAGATAGAGCTCTTGAACTTATTTCCCCTATCGAACTGTAATCATGTATACTTTGACCTGCATCTCTTCAACTCCCCCTCCCCTCTCATCACTCCAAGCTTTGGTAACTATTCTACTGTCTATTTTTATGAGATCAACTATTTTAGATTCCACATATAAGTGACAACATGTGGCATTTATCCTTCTGTTTTTGACTTATTTCACTTAACATAGTGTTCTCCAGGTTCATCCATGTTGTTGCAAATGACAGGATTTACCCCACTTTTTTATGGCCAAATAGTATTGTATTGAATCTATATGCATGTTTTCTTTATCCATTCATCTGTTGATGGACTCCTAGGTTGGCTCCATAACTTGACTACTGTGAACAATGCTGCAAAGAACATGAAAGAAAGCTGCATATTTTAAATAATATGTAGAAACGTATTACTCTACAATCAACTCAAGTTGGCTCGATTTAGATATTGGCAAATACTTTAATAATCAGATGCTTTTCAATAAACACATTTGATCAACTTTGAAAATCTCAAAAGAGCAAGAATCTTTTCATTCTTATGAGGTAGTCTCTGCTCATTCAGCAGAAAATGAAAAGTATATCATATTGAAATTATACCTCAGTTACTAATTTTGCTGTAAAACAAAGTTATTCCACTTTGTTGGTTCCATAATATCATTCTTTTTTAAATATAGGAAGCCATTTGTTGAAAAGTTTAAGTGGTTAATCAATTCAAACAACCATTACATCCAGCAATTGTTTTTGATTTTCCCTTCTACCTAAACTTACAGTGTTCTGTGTTGACGAATTACCCCTTTCCGTTGGTTTATATTAGTTCTAATATTAAATCTTCTGTCTGATTCTTTTAACTCACTTGACCCCCTCAAAAATAAACAGAATAGTTTAATATAACAATAAAGGACACCACTGCAACAAATTAAATTTTTTACTCTTTTCAAAAATCTTCTTCAAATTTTCCTATAACTTCCAAATAGAATTTTAATGATTTGGTATGCTTATTAAATCTTCTAGCATACTTAACTTTCATTCTTCTTGATTTCTTAGTTGTTTAACCACATCACTAAATCAATACTAAAGATCTACTAGTATACAACAATCTACCAAAATAAAACCACAGCTCAGTTTTTGGTTTGCTTTTTATATTATGAAAAAGAACAATCAATTGAATTGAAAGACCTTGTAATTTCCCAAAAGAGGAAAACATACCAAATTTTACACTTAAACATATAAGACAATATAGTTTATTTGGGATGTTCACAACTATTATCTAATTTGAACATCAAATCTACGTGATATAGGCATTTTTCCTATGAGGAAATATATTGTAAAAAGTGAAGTGACTTGACAAAGGTCATACATACATCCTGCAGAGCCCAGATTAGGATCTCAACTCTTATAACTGCTGCTGCCAATTCATCAAAAAAAAATTTTCTTGTTTTCATGATCATGATTAATTAATTTCTTATGAAAACTACTTTACACATATGCCCATCAAGTCACCAAATTACCAATGAAATACCATATTTAAAATGTACTAATTTCCAATGTGTATTTTTGCATGACAAATGAAATCCTGGAAAATTAAGTCCTTCAACGCCTATTAAGTACCTGCCATGTTCAAGAAACTGTTCTTGGCACAAGTATACAATTATGAAAAAGACAAGTTCCCTGCCTTCATGGAAGTTTCATTTAAGTAATTTGACAGACAATAAACCAATGTGCAACTGCATACTAGAATAGTAAGCATGTTTGTGTACTTATTTTCTGAAAAAATATGAATAGGCCTTAAAAATGACATATTACCCCAGCATGTACTATTCACGTGAAAGCTCTGAAGAAAATAAAGCAGAATAAAGAACAGAGAGAGACAGAAATTGCTAAAAAGAGAAGGCCTTATTGAGGGCTGAAATTTTATCAGGAAGCTGCACAAAATTTGAGTAAAAGTGAAGAATAATATTCTACACTGAGGAAGCTATAAGTGCAAAGGGCCTGAGGTGAGAGTACACGTTATTTGTCCAAGGAATGGCATGGAGACCAGTGTGACTGCAGCAGTGTGAACAAGAAGTATAGGAGAGGAAGTCAGAGAGACTGACATAAGCTTGATCATGTAGTTTTAGTTTTTATTCTAATTGCAATGGGAATCCAGTAAAGGGATGGCAAAATCTGACTTATATTTTACAAGGGCCACTTAGGTTGTTAAGTAGAGAAATCGACATTAAGAAAGTGAAAGAAGAAGAACAGCTAGAAGGCTATTGCAATAGTCCAGGAGAGAGATGATGATGGGTTGCACAGGTGGCTGTGAGAAAAATTGACATATCTGAGATAGTCAACACAGTGCCAGAATTATGTTTCATTAATCTTCTTATCCTCAGTGCATAGAACAGTGCCTGACACATCAGTAGTACCCTGTAAATGTAAGTTGAAGAAATGGCCAACTAGAATTTCCTGAAGCAAAAATTGTCCATAACATTTGAAATGCTGTTGTTTTGTGTGTGTGATTTTTTGTGCTTTAACCAACAAATAGTCCATTGTTTGTGACTATATGGAAGTAACGTGGGTTTTCCTTTTAAAGGAATAAAACCTCTAGATGTCTGATAAGTCTTAAGAATGTTCTATGAAGTCAAATAGCACTGCCTTTTTATTCATACATACCAAAGTCATGCATCACACTGCTCTAGTGATGCACCTACCTAGGGCTTTGGAAATCCTAAATAATGATGAATTATTACAAGTGATCATCATAAGCTGTAGGAATAATACATTTAGCCCATGGAATAAGTTATCAAGTATAAGCTTATTGAGGATGTGTGTCTTACTTAACTTATTCTATACACATAAGAGGGTCTTGTACATATTAGACACTACCTACATGCCTGTGAGATGAATGGCAGAAATACTACTATAAAATTTCCATATATCCAGTCCAGTAAAAAAAAAAATTGTGTAATCAGGGTGTAAAATTAACTATGATTAAATTGTAAATCATAAAGAAGATTCATCTACAAAGAAATTTAAGAGTAAATTATGGTGTCTTCTAGTGCCATCTACTGCTTAATTTTTGAGACACAAAATAAGCACAACTGATAATAGTTTACCTTTTTAATGGTATGACTCCTTAAGATTAAAATGCAAATATATGCCTAGCACTACCATTATAAAAATCCCTTATATCACTAGGTATAAGATAGGATTCCTCAACAGCACTATCGACATTTTGGGTTAGATAATGTTTTGTTATGGGGACAGTACTGTGCATTATAGCATGATTAGCAGCATCCCTGGTCTCTACCCATAGATGCCCCTTCAACTCCACCTCAATTGTGGCATCCAAAATTGTCTTCAGATGTTGCCAAATGTTCCCTGGAGGGCTAAATTCTCTTAATAAGAAACATTATTATAAGGAAAGAGAATTAATATTCATGTATTTATGAATTCATCTTATAAATTATTTCAATGCCTATTATATACTAAGTATTAAGCTAGCCTCTGAGCATACATTGGTGACTAAAAAAGATATGATCCCTGCCCCAATGAAGCTTCCAGTAGGGAAGACAGGCAACCAGTGAGTGCCAAATACATGCATAAGTTTAGATTGCAATTAAGTTCTATGAAGAAAAGAAAAGAAAAGAAAAGAATGACCTGGAAAGGGTGGTCAAGGAAAGCTTCTCAGAAGAGGTGACATTTAAACCGAAACATGAAGCATGAGAAAGATCCAACCAGGGAAGAATGGAAAGAAGATTGAGTCAGAGATTACATTATGGGCAAAGATCTTGCTATGAGCCAGGCAGTGTGCTAATTCCATTCCATGCATGTTTTATTTAGGTCTTTTATTTATGTTTATTTATGTTTTATTTAGGTACTTATTTATTTATTATCAGGTATTTATTTGTTTATTTATTATCAGGTATTTTTGTTTTATTTCAGTATTTATTATGCCCTGGCTGCCCATGGCAATTCCAATTTTACCAGTGGTCCTGCTGTCATTATATGGATGATGAAATATATTACCACCATACATTTAAATGTTACATTTGAGATTGGTTTGGTTGCTCTCTCTATGTGACATAGAAAACTAGGTCCCAAGTAGGTTAAGCAATTTGTATAAATTCACAAAACTAGCAAGTGACAGAACTGGGTTGTAAAACTTGTGTTTTCTTTAACTCCAAAGTCAATGCTTTTGACAACTCTGCTTTGATGCCTCCCATGGGGAGAGTAAGGATCCAATAAGGTAAAAATACTAAATAGATATAAGGTAACAGTTTTAAAAGTGATAATGCAAAACACAATATATCTTTGAAAAAATAATGTGCTATGCAAATAGATCAAAGTTGGAACTTGGTTGCATTAGTGATCTACCGGTCAAGTGTTCACAGAAAATCAGAAGCAAATCCCTCACCAGTGAAGGTGAAGCAGATTCTGGAGGGCTTATTCATTGGGCACCTGATGGATGTTGGCAGCTGTGTACAATGAAAAAAGCCCTAAGGAGGAGTCAGAAATGGATGTTCGATTTCTGGCTAGGACACCATTAGACATGGGACCTAAGTGAGTTCCAGCCACTGAGATTATTTCCTCATCTGCACAACAGAGATAAGGGCGTAAGTTCTACGTAAATCAAGATTTGTCAAGAGGCTCAAATAAGATAATGATAATGCCTTTGAGTTTGCTGTGTAAACTAGAACATATAATTTACCATCCTATTAAAAGCAGCTTTTTTGAGCTGTTAGCATTTCTGCTGCTGTACTCAGTCAACTTCTTTATCCTTTCATACTTGGAATTCTTCAAAAGAGCTAAAGAAACGCAAGCTCTCTTGGGGAGAAAGATGAATATCACACTACTGAATTGTCTGATCTGAGACACTACTTTGAATCTCCAGCAGCCTGATAGAGCTGGATGTCATTACATCAGTGTTTCCCATTTCCCTGTGGCTCTCGCAAGCTGACCCATAACAGAAATAACTATATGACTCCCATGGTTGTTTCTAGTTGGGGAAAAGACTAAACAAAAGAAAAAGAAAATACAAGAAATCATTTTATTTCAGAGAGAAACGTCCAGATATTGAGTTGGTATTGCAGTGGTACTTTTGATATCCATCTGTGCCTGTCTGCATATATAATCAACATTTATTGTCTGAGATTGTAAGGAGTTTAAAAAAATATTTCTAGAAATATAGTACCCCTTTGGGCTTTAATCAACCTTTCAATAGTCACTTGTTAAAACAGAAAAATGATGACAAATGCCAATTCTTTACTTCATTTTTTTCACAATGAGTCATAGATCAGATATATTTTCTTAAGAGTAGAATGGAAATAAGACTTCTGACTTTCTTTGGGAAGTAGTTTTAAGTAACTATCGAAAGTAACTTTTGTACTGGCCTTTTTAAAAGCGAATAGTAGCTTTATTAACATATAATTCACATTCCATAATACTTATTCTAGTAAAGTGTACAACTGGGTGGTTTTTAATATATTCACTGAGTTGTGCAGTCATCACCAGTATCTAAAGTTAGAACATTTTTTATCACCCCAAAAAGTAACTTCATACCTACTAGCCCTCACTGCTCAATCCCACTCCCCTCTTCTTCCTCCACCACAGGCAACCACCAATCTGCATTCTGTCTCTATAGGTTTGCTTATTCTGAACATTTCATATAAATAGGATCAAATAATATGTGGCCTTTTGTGCCTGACTTATTTAACTTGGCATAATGCTTCCAAGGTTCATTCACATTGTAGCATGTATCAGTATTTCATGTCTCTTTATGGTCAAATAATATTCCACTGTGGGCATACCACATTTGCTTATTCATACTTTACTTGATGGAAATTCAAGTTTTTTCTACTCTTTGACTATTATGATTAATGCTTGTATAAATATTCATATGCAAGTTTCTGGGTGCACATCTATTTTCATTTCTCTTAACAATGGCAATTGAAACAATTGTTATAGAGATTGATTATTATGAAAAAATAATTGGAATTCTTCTTATAAAACTACTGCAGGCAGGCAAGAATTAGTATTAGAAATATTTAATTCAAAAGTTAAGAAGATTGAAAGATGATATCTCAGATTTAATAGCTTGCAATTAAGCTATTATCAACCTTAACAATTCAAAAGTTATTTTCTTATTGCAACTGGTCATTATAGCCCCAATTTTTTTCTGCCTGTTTTAACACTGCTGTTTCTACTTATGAATTTCATTACTGTCAAATTATAAATCATTCTATGAGGGATTACTATGTCAGATCATAACTCTTGACCATTTATATGTTTAATTTTCAAGGTTTAAAATAGCTATTTTGTTATATTTGTGAATAATTAAATGAGCTAATACTGTGACAGAAATCTAAAAACAGATGAACATAAATGTGCCTGCAATTTGATTCACTCACTAGAAATAAGGAATACGATTTTGCTATAAAAGTCACAAAATACCTTCCTGGCTTTAGTTTGAAAATGCAAACACTAGTTTTAAAAAAGATTTTCTTAAATCAAATACATTTAATTATGGTGATTCATGGTCTAAAACAACTGCACTGTTGGCCTCGCCAAGGGTAGAAGGAATAATCAGAAGCTGAAATTTTAGGGCAGAAAATGGAGTGTTGTGGAGGGTCACGTCTCCACTCCAGCCCACTTCAATCAGCAATCTTACAATGTACACAGTATGTTCTAATTAGGCCTCCAGCTACATTCTTTAAAATCTAGACTCTCCCTAGTCAATTGCAGGCATGTGGAATTTCAGAACAGACCAGGTGATGAAACATATGAGAACTTCTTAATGTTATAATTAGCTTATGGATTTAGTCACATGGCCATTAGCCTTTCTAAAAGATCCTATTGCTATAGATGAAATATCTTTGCTCCTATATAGGGCTAATTCCTCCACTTCTTCTCTAGATCTCATGCCTTATTACCTAGTAAAGAGCATCACCCAAACAATTCTCCCACATTTTTCTCTCATATTTTTCCTTTTCTACCTAACTGTTCCCATCAACACATAAACAAACACGCTGTAATTTCTCTGAATTTACAGAATAAACTTGATTGAACCTCAATTTCTCTTCCAGTTTTCCCCACATGTTTCTCTCCATTTGCAGCAAAACCTTTGGATACAGTTCTAAACATGTCAAGCCTCTAACTCATCTCCTGGTGCTCCTCCTTAAACCCACTACAATCAGGCTTTCACCACTGCCTTTACTAAAGTTGATCTTTTCATGTTAAAAAATTACCTTTACGTTACAAATCCCAGGTTCTATTTTCAGTGCTTGCCTTAGTTAACTATAGGCAGCATTAACAATTACAGATCCCTCCTCCCTTTTCTTGATCCATCTCTTCCCGTGGCATCCAGGACCTTCAAAGCTTCCTTTGCCATTTCACTCCTCATACTTTTCACACTGTTCCCTCCAGGGCTCAGTACTTGGAACTTTTCTCTTTTCTGACTACACTCTCTTCCTTGATAATCTTATCTTCTCTCTTGGCTTTAAATACCATGTCTATGTTGATAACTCTCAGATCTCTACTACCAGCTCACACCTCTGTCCTCAACTCTAGACTGGAATACCTTACTTCCTATTTAACAGCTCCACTGGTTGTCTGATAGAAATCTCAATATTTACAACTTAATTTTTTATGCATGTTTAAACTTAATTTTTGATGTTCTACCAAAAGTTACTCCGTTCTCAAATCTCCTACACAGTAGGGAGAAATGGCGTCCTTCTCATGGAGCAGGCCAAAGATTTTAGAATCATCCTTAATTATTTTTTTCTCTCACTATCATAGTTCACATCTATTCCCTCAGCACCATACACTTTTTCAAGTTGCCATCATCTCTTGCCTTACCACCATATCTTCACTGCAAAAGCCTCCTAACTCTTCTCCCTGCTTCCATCCTTTCTCTCCTATAGCCTGTTCTCAACCTAGCAGCCAGAATGATCTTGTTATGACATAAATCAGATCATGTTATCCCTCTGACATAAAAATTTTCTCAATTGCTTTCCAACTTAGGGCTCAGAGTAAAATTCAGATTTCTACATGACTGTACATGATCCAATCCCATTAATTTTATGACCCCAATTTTCTAATACTCTTGTCTCAATCACACTGCTTGAAGCATTGTGACTTTTCCCTCAAAATTGCTATTCATATTATTGCCTTAGGCTTTTGCATGTACTACCCCCCATTCTCTTCTCCCAGGTAACTGCATGGCTAATTCTGTAACATTTTCTAAAAGTAAAGGTCTGTAAGTCTTTTTTTATGGGCATGTTTTCAATGAGGTCTACCATGAATATACGCTCTTCTGCTAACATTTCACTGGCTCTACCTTATCCTGATTTTTCCCATTGAACTTATTTATTATGTTGACTGCCTATCGACTATTCTCTAAAATTGGAATGAAGAATCCATGAAACCAAGAATTTTTGTGAGGTCAGTTTCATTTCTGCTACATGCCACGTATTTCAGATATCACTTGACACACAGTAACTACAAAGTGAATATTTGCTGACTAAATATATTAAACACACTTACATGACCAAAACAAAACTTATCAGGTTCCTTACCACAAATCTGCTCCTTCTCGAGAAATGTATCTTAGTGAATGGCACCACTGTTAACTCAGTTGCTTAAATGTAAAACCTAAGAAACTTCCTTGATTCGTCTCTTCTTCCCCATCAGCAAATATATGGGCTTTGTCTTCAAAATGTATTCAGAGTTGGCCTGTTTCTCACCTTTTTAAACACTATCACCCTCAGTCAAGCTGCCAGCATCTCTTACCTGAATGACTTGTTTTCACTCTAGCCCCACAGTCTATTGATACTTGGCCATATTAATCCGTTCCACACTTAAGCCAGATGATATTATTTTCATAGTCTCAACTCTCTAACTGGATGTCTACTACATTGGAAATAAAATCCAACCTTACCATGAAAAATTTGATTCATCAGAGCAAAGCATAACAGGGATTTAGGATGAAATTTCTGAAAGTCCTTCTTTTACTTTAACGTAACTGATGTCAGCTCTACTAAAAGACAAATTATAACCTCTCCTGTGCATGGTAAAGTCATCACAAAACACTCTTCAGAAAGACACAAAAATGTAAAACATTTTACATTGAATTTGACCAACTCTGTGACAAGAACAAAAATCTGAAAATAATAGCTATCAACATAAATATAATTGGATTAGACTCAACCATTGAAGAATACTTTCACATCAGATTAAAACAATACAGGGTACAGTTATAGGCTGCTTAAAGAGACATATTATAGTTGAAACAACACAAAGTTTGCAGATAAAGAAAAATACGAAAAATAAACATGAACCAAAGTAGCTGTGAAGATATAATACCAAATGCAAATAATTTAAATAAAGAATATTTGTAGAAAAAGAGACACAATATAATGATAAAAGGAACAATTCACCAAGAAATGTTAAAATCATGAATTTTTTATGTCCCTAACAGAATTGTCTCAAAATATATAAAGCAAATAAGACAGCATAATAAGGAACTATCAAGGGCATTAATACTATAAAGGAATTAATATGGTTGATTTTAATATACTTCTATCAGAAATTAAATCAAAGACAAAATTAATAAGAGAAGACTCAAAAAGCATGACTAACAAATTTTATCTGATAAATATATGGAGTCCTGTATCTATCAAATAGAGAAGTAAATAGATCATTGCCTGTTTGCACACAGATCCAATCATTATGCTTTTCAGAAAAGCTATCCTTCCCAGGCATCCTTGTCAATTGATTCAGCTGATGGAAGCCATGGAAAGTAAAGAGAAACCAGAGCATCCTTCCCCTTCACACAGAAGCAGTGTTTGCTAACAGTAGTTGCACCTGCTCTGTGGTTTCAGTTTTTCCACTGGAGATCTTCTCATTCTGTGGTTGCGTTATCTCTGGTCTTCTACCACATTGGTTTTCGTTTCTTCAAGATGGTCCTGTTTTCTTGTTTCTGAAAAATACCGCCTACTCTTTTTGTCTCTCTAGACCTCATGATAGCAGCTTTCTGCTATTTTCAGTCTCTAGATTGTTTCACCTTCCCTTTGGCTTCCCTGAATTATTATCACCTGTTAACCAAATTTCCATATTCAATTTCCTCTCTGTAAAACACATAAAGTGATTTTTGTTTTCCTCGTTGGACCATAACAGATACAAGAATATATACTATTTTTGAGCAAATTAGAACATACATATATTATGTCATGTCACAGCTCACAAAATTTGCTGGTTCTTTTTCATTAATTCCCCTCCACCATTAAATCTCTGATCTTCTTGTACCTGTTCTATGCCTAACCACTATAAACTGCATGGTCTGGACTCCTTGAACTCAGACTTCCAGGAAGTTATGACCAATGAGAGGAAGTGGCAGGAGACCGGAGCACATAAAAATAAAGAGATCAGGGCAGATTTGCTCTATTCCTTTCCTGCCTCAATGCCATGGTCCTGGCAGTGCCGTTCTATAACTTCAGCTTCACATAGAGCACCTATCTCCTTCCCATGACTTTACATCTCACTAGCTTCCAATAACACTGTTTCCTCCCTTTATCTCTTAATATTTGGTGGTGGTAATAGCTTCTCCTGCTGATACACCCCAGGTGCCCTGAGTTTCTGCAACGTATTTGTAAGTATATTTTTTATCAAAATACCATTTGAATGTGCCTTCTGTTTCCCAGACCATGGACGCTTTTGAAGAATAACTTATACATAAATGAAGTTTTGACAATTTTCAAAAAATTGGTATTATACTGATTAAATTATATGACAACACAATTAGATTAGAAATCAATGATAAAGAAAAGTTAAAATATACACATACATACATATATGCATATACATACACACACACACACACACACACACACACACACACACACACACACACACACATACAGGAATTCAAATACATACTCCTAAAAAATTGAGATGAAAGCTAAATCACAATGGAACTTGTAACTAAATGTTAATAAAATTACTACATATCAAACATTTAATGATAATATTCTATGGCATTTTATATAAACATTTTATTTTTGTTTTATTTATTTGTCTAACAATTTTTTTCTTTACCATTCTTTCTTATATCTCAGACCTTTCTTCTGGAATCTTTCTTCTGTCTGGGTAAATTCTTTAGAAGACTTTTCAATGGAAGCCATTTGTTATTATATTCTCTCAAGTTTTATTCCTAAGTATCTTTATTTATCCAGATTCTTATAAGACAGTTTGTCTGAGTGCATACAATTCTATCTATTTACAGTATTTTCTCTTAAGTGTCTGGGAATTATTTTGTCTCATATTGATAGTTGATTTTGATATCTTTTTAATTGTCTTTGGTTTTCTGTAGACGCACAACAATTTGTGAATTTCTTTTTATATATTTTACCGTAGGATATCTTCTGTATCCATGGATTCATGACTATTATTAATTCTGGACAATATTTGGGTCTCAATAATTTCTCAATTTTCTCAATATTCCTCAAATATTACCCCTTCTTTATTTCCTCTGTTCTGTTCTTCATAGTCTCTGATCTGATATATATTAAAATATTTCTTTCTTATAAGTATATGACATGCTAAATCTGCATGATTGGTACATGGGTATTTTGAACTGTTTGATAATAAAAATAATAATGGCCCATGGTTAGGGATTAATTATCAAGTGCTAAAATTTTCTGAATGAATGAGCATATTTCAATAGCAGAAAATGTAAACAAAGTTAGCTTAAGAGATAAAAAGCTGAAAAACACAGTTTTCTTCCAAATCCTCACTAGCACATGAAATGCCTCTGAAGACAAATTCAGCTGTATTAAAACCCTGTACACAATGAAATAAATGCTTGCTTTAAATGTTAAGAAAAGATAGTCATTTTTCCCTGGAAAATTCTGGAATGCATCACAAATTCTTAGTATTTGCGTCACGGAATACTTAGCAGCAGTAAAGCATTTTATTTAGCCAATACTCTCATCAGTCTGTGGCTTCCTTCTCATAGAGGAGTCTCTTTTAGGTGTTAATTGTTCTACTATCAAGGGTTGAGACTGAATCTGATCCAACTCAACTCTGTATCTCCAGTGTTCAACACGGAAGCAGACAGCAAACAGACACTCAACAAATATTTATTGCAGTCATTTTCAGATTCAAATCTGCATACCAGGTCTGACAATTAAGTTAGCGAACTCATCCTAGAAAAAGTGCTAGATAGCTCATTGCTGAATATCACTACAGTTACTTTCAAAGTACACTCCTTGAGAAGCTGTGCACTGACATCAGTGCCTAGTCCATCCATCAAAGAAATTTTGGAACTCTTTCTAGAATGGCCATCAGAGCTGTCATTGTATGACCCTCGATGTCCTGTATGCCATCAAAATGTCTTCTTTTCAATATTTGCTTTATCTTTGGATAAAGAAAAAAATCATCGAGGGACAGATCAGTTGAGTAGGAAGGGTGTTGCAATACAGCTATTTGTTTACTGGTTAAAAGCCCCCTCACAGACAGTGCTGTGTGGGCTGGTGAATTGTCGTGATACACAAGCTCCTTTGGGACCATTTTTGTACACATCTTTCTCAAGCCAAGATTTACAATTAGGATTTTCCTAACTGTTTTTCTGTCAATGTTTATTTGACCTATTATGCTTTTCACAGTCAACTGACAATTTTGATGCATAATTTGATGAAATTTTGCAATGTTTTCATCTGTTTTGCTCATTACTGGCCATCCATACCCTCTTCATCAGTACCATTTTCTCCATTTGTACACTGCCATTTTCTTCATGGCATTATTCCCATAAACTTGGATAAACATGTCCCTGATTTCACTTCCAGTCTTGCCAAGTTTAACAAGAAATTTATTGTTTGTTCATTGCTCTAATTCAAACATTTATATTCTCGCAATGTCACCCAAAAACATGCAGCAATAATGAATGCCCCATAGCAATACTGCCACACATCGACATGAACATAGCTGTGAGACACTGATATACCAAGGTCATGAAACCTTACTGAGTTGTTTGTACAGTGCTACCAACATAAGCACATGGTAGCAAGTTCACAAAATTAATTGTCAGACCCCATAAAATTCCTCTTTGAGAACTAGTTAAAATCCAGGAGTTTTTTTGTTTCATACCCAGAGATTTGGATTTAGTACAACAGGTTGGGGGCCATAAATTTACATTTCTAATAAGTTTACAAAGGAATCTAATACTACAGATCTGAGGATCACATTTTGAGTAATATGAGTTTAATGAGTGTAAAACAAATGTGAAGATATATTACTTGGGACAAGTATTACAATTTACTTTACTCATATTATTATTTATTTCTCTTTATGAGTGGTTTATGGGAGAATTCTGCCTTTCCTTCTTATGGAAAGACCCTAGATATGTTAAAGCCTTCACAATCTTGCTTGTAATCTACTTTTAAAGGCTCATTTGTCACTGTGTGTTTCTTCATACTCCAACCACACCAGAGTACTCTACTTTCTCCAAACTCACATGCATGTTCACAGCCAAGGGCCTTCACATATGCTTTGCTCCCTGCCTTGAGAAGTTCCTACCTCTAATCAAAACTTCATCCTTCAAGGGTCAGCTCCAAAAGTCTTCCATAACCTTTCCCTCCTCAACCTCAAATGTGGATCACAATTTATGATCACCTTTGCTATACTCCCAGATAATTCTCATACTTTACTACCATCTGAATTACATTAGGATCAGTCATTTAGGTCCCTGTTTATCCATCTTCGCATTAACTCTCCAACACTGTATCCTTTCTCCAATATCTAGCATAGACCCAAATACATGACAGATGGTTAACAACTGTTGTTTGAATTATAACTAAGAATAATAACAACTATAGATACAATGTTAATTTAACAATAAAATTTTGATACACAAAACAGTTTTTATGGTGATTTCCATGACACAGGATGACCCAAGTCCAAGTTAATACTGGCTATCTCAGCACAATTATGAAGAGCTCCAATTTTCACTCTCAAAAGGATCTGATTTAGTAGAGTAAATTGTACCCTCACTTTATCATTAGCCCAGGTATACTCCTTAAATTATTCACAGCAGGATCTGGCAAAATGCAGCCTCTCATTTTCTCTAGTTTTCATCTCATCCCACTGATTCCCATCATGCCGTCAGACAGATATCATTTGATGCACATTTGATTCAAATAGACAAACTACAAAGTCCATTTTCATATTTTTAAAACCATTGCTCAATTGCTTTCTAATCTGAAAAGATAGAGCATATGAGAAATAATTCTTAGAAAAGATCAAGCAACACAGTGCCACACATCTTTGGACAACTGTAGCAGAAAGGCAAAATAAAAATTGTGCTATTTATGAAAAAGGAACATCCTGATCCAGTACTCTGCCACCTGACATCTGGAAGGGGATTGAAACAGTCATTCATTTTTAATAAATACATATCTCAAAAAGCACACATGAGAATGATTATTTCTTTTATCAACTAAAAAGAGTTCTATAGGAAAATTTATTAGCAAAATAAGTGACAGATGACAGTTTGATAACTTTGAAATAATCTATAGTTATATAGTTTTAAATGATAAACATATTAGCTTGACTACTCAATGAAGAGACATTATGGCACAGCAGAATAACAAATGAAATTACTGAGACACAATGTAGCATAGTAAACAAACATAACACTCAGAGTCAGACAGATATAGCTTTAAATTGCGGTTTGACCACTTGCTAACTGTATGACCTTTGAGTCTCAGTTTCCTCAATTTAATAGAAAACAAAAGCACCTACCAAACAGGTTGCTGAGAAGAATAAATGCGATTATATTTATGAAATGTCTATCACATAGAAAGTATACATTACATGACTATTATATGACTTTATTAATCTTCAAAAGCACTTGAAGAAGTATTTTACAGATGTATATCTACAAAGTTATACCACAGTACAAAAATTATTACCAATTGTTTTTAACTTAGTAGCTCATGGTGTCTTAAATAATCTCCTATGTGTTCCATGACATAATGATCATTGAACAACATATTTTAGTTGTAAGCTTGTTATAATTTTTTATTCTATTACATAACAGCACAGCCATTCAGTTAAAAAAAAGTAACTTGAAACAATCAATGTATTGATTGGGCATTAACCTTCAAGATGCTAAGGAACTAGATAAGCATTATTTTTCACTTCCCATTAAAGTCATTGAATCAATCAGGTTTTTGTCAATTGTGGCCACAGCCTATATCCATTATGCGAAATATCCAAATTTGGCAATCTTTCCTTGAATTGCAACAAATGGACTGATTTTTTGGCTGAAGTGAATGTATTTTATGAAATTATGTTGATTCCCCAAGCATCAAATGCTTCGACAAATGTATTACATTGATTGTAGAATTCTGTTCATAATATATCTATCATGAAACTCATCCAAAAAGTAAAAAAAATTATAAATGCTGATGGTTTGGCATAAATATAAGTGAGACTCTTGAGTACCAAAATGTTTTCTGTTTATTCAAACACCAGAGTACCTGTTACATACAAGAAGTGATGCTAAGAATTACAAAGCAGTCTTTTTTGGCAGTAAAGACTGTTATTTTATTCCTTTCTGAATCCTTAACATCTAATGTAGTGCTTGTTACTTCATTCCGACAAGTCAGTATGTATTAACTATGTAATTATGTAAAAGTAAAAACAAAATACTGCGAGAGTTCATAGTGGGGAATATTCCCTTAGAGTATGCAAGTCACGCTGCATACCAAGGGGTACCCCCCAAAATGGAATTTATTTATAAAAAATTGTGTATTTATTCTTACATGTTTACACTTCAGTCACTTTCAAAGTACACTCCGTTTGATAGAATCCACCTATCAAGATGGTTTTTCCACTGCTCAAAACCATTTTTGAATTCATTAAGTTTGATGCTTTTTAGTGCTTAGCGCTTCTGTCATTCTTTGTCTTACCTCTTCCACTTCGACAAAACATTTCCCTTTGAGGACTTTTTCCATCTGGGGAAACAAAAACAAGTCGTTTGGGGCGAAATCTAGTGAATGGGGGGGACAGGGGTCATGTTGTTTTTGGTCAAAAACTGCTGAAAACTCAGCTTCCTGTGGGCAGGTATGCGCGTAAATCTCCCATCGTGGATTGGTCAAAAGTGTTATAAGAATCTTCCCTCCCTAAGAAAAATAAATCACTGAAGCTGAACGCAGTCTCTCACATAAACACTTGCGGGTACACTGATGCTGATGGGCTCCTGGAATAATTACCTAGTGGGGAAAGCCTGTACTACAAGGGGCCTACCACCCAAAAAATAGTTTGTTTTGGGGATCCCCCAGGTACAGTTCGTAATAGTTAGTTTTACATGTCAACTTGGCTAGGCTAAAATTATTCAATAAAACACTAATCTAGGTTTTGCTCTGGATGTATTTTGTAGCTATGGTTAACATCTATAATCAGTAGACTTTAAATAAAGGAGATAATCCTTGAAGATAGAGGTTGGTTTAATCCAATCAGTTGAAGGTCTTAAGAGCAAAGCTAAGATATTTCTGAAAAGGAAACTCTGCTCCGCAACTGCTGCCTAAAAGTTGCAGATTTCAGACTTGCCAGCCCAATAATTGCATAAGACAGTTTCTTGAAATAAGTGTGTGTGTGTGTGTGTGTGTGTGTGTGTGTGTGTGTGTGTGTGTATGTGTGTGTGTGTGTTACTGTCTTTTTTCTCTGAAAAACTCTGATTGGCACAAATAAAATCTTTAATAGCCAAACAGTAGATTTGTGTCAGGATTTTGTCTAAATAATATCTAGGCAAGTGCCTAAAAGCATTGACTCAAGAATTTTCAAGTTATTACTCTAATAATAAATATACAAAATATATGGTTTCTTAAGAAAAATTACTTTCACAAAGAGTAAGATGCAGATTTAGATGTAAATAAACCTCATTTCACATTCCAATCTTGCCATTTGCAAGCTCCATGACCTTGAGCAGTGCAGTTAATCCTTGATAAACCTTAGTTTCTTCAGTTTAAATGGGAATGCTGATAATACCAATTACAGAGGATTGTTAGGAGGATTAAATTTTACAATTTCTATTTTAAACATAAGAGTTCACAAGTATCTGGCATATATAGGTGTTCAATAAACAGTAGCTATAAAATTAAATAATTTATTTTCATAGCTTGTGATTGCCATTTGATGACAAAATAAAACAAATACCCCTACAACATGTGAAAATATATATATTCTAAAACTCAATTTTTGTCTAATTAATAATTAGGTAAGTGCCTGAAAGCACTGACTCAAGAATTTTCAAGTTAGATAAATGCCATTATACTGTAACAATAAATATACAGAATAATTTGGTCACTTAAAAAAAATTACCTTCATAAAGAGTAGCATGCAGAGGAGAGGGTACCAGGGCTTAGATTTTAAGAAACCTCAGTTTACACTGCAATCCTGACATTTGATGACAAAATAAAACAGATACCTATAACATGTGAATATATATATATATATATATTCTAAAAGACAATTTAAGACAAATGTAGACATCATTTAACCCAATGGTTCCCATCCCTGACTGTACATCCAAATCATCCAGATGTATTTTAAAGGATAAATGATTACAAGATGTGCCAGTTTTTCTTTCTCTCACCTCTCCTTCTCCCACTTACATGTCTGACACCCAAGTAATTATAATGTGCAACCAAGGTTGAGAGGCAGTTATCTGATTCAGTTGGAGAAAGTGAGGCCTGGGAACTGACTGGTTTTGTGACGGTTGATCCTCTCTTCGAAACCTTATAACTCTAGCATTTCCCTCTTGGCAGCAGAAAGCACAACATTATTTTGAGGCTATAGTGAGAAGACTTGTTCACATCACTGAGGACAACTAATACTCTTATTTGCTTCTGATCCATACCCTTTAAAGATCAACAGACCTCTTATGTGTTTGGTTCATCCAATGTATAGAATGGCTCAAGCCTTCAACAGTTTCACTACTTTTTAAAGTGCTTGTGGAGTGTAGAATCAAATTATCTCACTACTTTCAGCACTGCTAGGCTGTCAGAATAACAGAGCATGCTCTTCCTGTCATCAGTGTTCTACTCAACACTTTAATTGCTTATAATCTAGGGATGAAGCAGGGGAAAGAGCTGTCTATTGAAAGCAGATAAAGGCATCCTACAGAATAATGTGTAATGTTATTTATGGCACTGCCCAAGAGTATGAGGCTACCACTGTCTAAACAGCAATGGCCTTTTCCAGTGCACTAAGTACAGGCCAGAATTTTGGCATTCTTTTGCCACAGCACCCTGACCTAGAAGAACACATTCAATGTTTTAAATGTTGGTTTATTAAATTTAAGATTGAAAGAATTTAGAAAAACAAAACATCTAATATCATCTCTATGATCCAATCATAATAATGTCTATTCTTTTTTTTTTTTTTGAGTTGGAGTCTCACTCTGTCACCCAGACTGGAGTGCAGTGGCCGCTCCTGGTCACTGCAGCCTCGACCTGCTGGGCTCCGGCGATCCTTCCCCCTCAGCCTTCCAAGTAGCCGGAATTACAGGCGCGCGCTACCACGCCCGGCTGATTTTTTGATTTATTGTAGAGATGAGGTCTCGCTGCCCAGGCGGGTCTCGAACCCGCGGGCTCAGGCAATCCACTCACCTCAGCCTCCCAAAGGCGCGGGATTACAGGCCGAGCCACTGAGCCCGGTTAATAATGTCTATTCTATTTGTCCACATGCCATCTGTACATATATGTTCAGTGTACATACAGAATAAAGTTTGCAGTTACACTCAATGTATATGCAATATGGGGTTTTACTTTACTTTCATTATAAGAATCTTCTAAGTCAGGGGATCCAAACTCTTTCTTTTTTTATTTTATTATTATTATTACTTTTTAGAGACAAGATCTCTCCCTGTTGTCCAGGTTGGAGAGCCGTGGCACAATCATAGCTCACTGCAGCCTTGAACTCCTGAACTCAAGTGATTCTCCTACCTCAGCTACCTAAGTAGCTGAGCCTACAGGCACATGTCACCATCCCTAGCAATTTATTTTTATTTTTATCTTTATTTTTGTACAGAGGTAGTCTCACTACGTTGCACAGGCTGTTCTCAAACTCATGGCCTCAACCAATCCACCCACCTTGACCTCCCAATATGCTGGGATTACAGACATGAGCCACTGCGCTTGGCCTTGCAAACTCTTTCTGTAAAGGGTCATGTAGTAGATGTTTTTGACTTTGCAACCACACAATCTCTGTTGAAATTAACCACCGCTGCCTTTGTCACACAGAAGCAGCCAAAGAAGGTGCACTGCTGTGTTCCAATACAAGTCTATTTACAAGAACAAGTAGTGAGATGGCTTTGGTCCAACTTGGCCATAGTTTACTTACCCCTGTAGTTACATGGGCCCTACATTTACCATGTTAATGGCCAAATAATATTCTATCTATGTGAGAAATGAATTCACTTGAGCATTACTGTATTGCTGAGCATTTAGTTTATCCCTTTTCCTTTCTGTGGTTGGGTATTAAAATAAATGATGCACTATTATAAATAATGTTTTGGTGAGAGATGGAAAGTTTTTTAGTTTGGATTAGTTTTCGTAATATAAATTTAAATTTGAGAGCTTCAATGACTAGAGCAAAGGGTGCAGATATTTATATTCTTCCAAACTGCTCTAATTGGGCCAACTTTCACACCATAAGTAATATATGTCTGTATTTGTGCAGCTGTGCCAACATCTGATCTTACTTTTACTAGTTTAGCTGAAGCGAGCTATTATCTGAGAGAATTATTCCAAAATTCTTCTCTTATAGGTAAGTTGTCTGTGGCGGCAGGATGCTGAATGACTTGTAGATAATGAGAGGACTCAGAGCTTGTCTAGGTAATTTGAACACCATTCTCCAGTATGCTTCCTCATAAGAGCCACTGCTTTCTATGAGCTAGCAGAAAAAGAAGAAATTACAGGTTTTCAATCCTTTTTTGCCTTAAAATTGAGTCATATTAGTCATTCTGATTTGCTGTGGCTCACTAAAAAAATACCACATACTCTGAAATATATACAAAGGCTGTGGGGACTTGGAGTGGTCAAATATTTTAGGAAAGTTACTTGTATACCGAATGCCTATAGTTAAGGTAGGACTTAACCATTGTAATATGAATAGCTGTATATTCCAAATTTAAGGGAAGGTCCTGGAATAAAACTGACCAGAAAATGTGTAATACATTGCTAAGGATAATGAAGTGAAAATGTTACCTTTTATTTTTATGTATTTAAACTCAAAACGACAACACAGAAATTAATATGGAAACATAAAACACCACAAATAGCTAAAACAATTCTTAGCAAAGAAACAAAACAGGAGGGAACACACTTCCAGACTTTAAACTCTACCATAAGGCTACAATAACCAAAACAGCCTGGTATTGGTATAAGAACAGGCACATAAACCAATGGAACAGGATAGAGATTCCAAAAGCAAAACCTTGATTTCTCAACCAATTCATCTCCAACAAAGCCTCTGCCATCACCACTGGGGAAAGGTAAATGGTGCTGCAAAAACTGGTGCTGCGAAAACTGGCTGATCACATGCAAAATATTGAAATAAGACCCCTACCTATCACCGCACACAAAATCCAACTCTAAATGAATCAAAGAACCAAACGTAAAACCTCAAACTATATGGACCTTAGAAAATGCAGGAGACATGCTTATGGAACCTGGAATAGACAATCAATTCCTGATCACAACTCCAAAAGCCTATGCCATAAGAGACAAGATAGATAAGTGGGACCTTATTAAACTGAAAAGTTTCTGCAAAGCAAAAGAAACCATCAAGAGAGCAGGGAGATAGCCCACAGAATGGAAAAAAATATTTGGCAACTGTATATCTGACAAAGGCCTAACATTCAGGATCTACAAGGAATTCTAACACATCAAAAAAAAAAAAAACAAAAAACAGCCCTATTAAGAGAACAAAAGCCATGAATAGACAATTCTCAGAAGACATACAAGCGGCCAACAGATACACTAAAAAATATTCAGCCTCACGAGTCATCAAAGAAATGCAAATTAAAACCACACTGAGATACCACCTAACTCCAGTCAGGATGGTCATCATCAATAACTCAAAAAAACAACAGATGCTAGAGTGAATGCAGAGAAAAGGGAATGCTTCTATGCTGTTGGTAGAAGTGTAAACTAATTCAGCCTCTGTGAGAAACAGTGTGACAATTCCTAAAAGATCTAAAAATTGACCTTCCAGATGATGCAGCAATCCCCTTTTGGGGAATACACCTGGAGGAACTCAAATCACTCTGTAAAAAAGATACCTGTACACACATGTTTATTGCAGCATTATTCACAATAACAAAAAACACAGGACCAACCATGCTGCCCATCGAAAGTGGACTGGATAAAAAATGTGGTGCATATCCATGATGGAACATAACGCAGCCATAAAGAAGGACAAAATTCTGGACTTCATAGCAACTTGGATGAACTTAGAGTCTATAATATTCAGTGATCTGTCGCAGAAACAAAGATCTGAGTACCACATGTTCTCACTCATAATGGGACCCTGAACGTTTATCATAATACTATAAGAAAGGGATTGGCAGTAGTGGGACACTACTAGGGGAGAAGGACATAACATCAATAAGCGTACCCTATCTCAAACCAGGAGAAGTGGGGACCAAAGGACGGCCTAAACTTTACCCGTATAATGACCACTTATGTGCCTAACCCAGAATTGTACCCCACATCTTTAAAATTAAAATAAATAAATAGACAAGCAAACTCAATAGATGCCAATAGAGCAGTTCCTGAGAAATGAGATAAAAATTCGACCCTCGATATGGGAATAATATTCCAAGGAGTCACTTTCAAACCTTTCCCTCAGTTGACCTTTGAGGATGCTGTCCTCTACATCCTCCTCACCACCTTGACTATTCTCCCTTGCAAAAAGAAGTCACCATATACTACTGATATGTTATTAAAATCCACGAGTAACAGATACAACTGCTTTGCTATGGGCCCAACTGGAAGTGTTGAGAAAGTAGCTAGAGTTTTGTAGGCCAGAAGAACAAAACTTCTTCTGAGAGCCAGAAGATAATGATGGGGAGAGGGGGCCGTTCACTCTGTGAAAGTACATCTAAGGAAAGGAGAGTTGGTAATATGAACTTGGCCACAGGGAAATTCAGGAAATGGTAAGCAATGTTCTTTGGGAGATAAGTGGAGGACAATTTTTAAAAAAATCAACTTGAAGTACACACGCTAACAGAGAGCCATCTAGTTGTGGAAATTCGGCATGAAGATCTGGGCTGAGGCTGGAATCCAGAGACAGGGCTCCAACGCTATCTGTGTGTTTCTAAGTGTGTGTAGGGGTGTGTGGGAACAGTACAAGGATTGAGTAAACAAAATCCTTTTTAGAAGACAGGAATTGATCTCACTCTGTCACCAAGGCTGGAAATGGTCAGCATAAGCACAGAAATCAGCAACAAAAGTCATCCTAGCCTGGCGCAGTCTCATGACTGTAATCCCAGCCCTTTGAGGCAGAGGCAAGACGATTGCCTGAGCCCAGGGTTTTGAGACCAGCATGGGCAACCTGGCAAGACCTTGTCTCTACCAAAAAAAAAAAAAAAATTAACCAGTGCATGCCTGGGTTCCCGCTACTTGGAAGACTGAGGCGGAAAGAATGCCTGAACCCAGCAGGTTGAGGCTACGGTAACCGTGAGCATGCCATGGCACTCCAGCCTGGGTGACAGAGTGAGACTCTGACTCAAAAAAAAAGTTATAGGAACTGGAAGGCATGTGATGCTCTGTACTTATCAGGAACTCAGTGACAGAATGTTTATAATGGAAACCAACAATGATGTTCACACAGTTGGCCTGCTTCTCTGGGTTTTGATGAAGTCAATGTAAGGGTCAATGTACATCTCAGAAGTTGGATCCTAGAATGCATGGGGAAGAAACTAAACAGCGAAGTCAAACAGTCCCAAAATGGAAACAGGCAACAGATGAGTCACAATTAAAATAATCTGCCCCAAATTAAATCTATTGTAATTCTGAAGAATTTATCTGAATACAGAGAATAGCAATTCTTCTCCTTTGACTCTCTGACTCGCTTGAGGCAAGTGACAAAGTGCAACGAGGGGAACTTATCTCTCAGCATCTTCAAGCCAGACTTTTTAGTACCTGTTGTGTTTATTGAATCTTTTGTTATCAAATGTTAATGGGTAACATTTTGTTATCAAATGTTAATGGGTAAAATATTATTTGGCACACCAATTTTATTTACTTGTGTGTAGAAAGTCACCATTGTATTGCCGTATGAAAGAGAAAGAACTATTTTTTGAGCAGTTACTGTATTAGCATGGGACACTTTTTCTCAATACAGATACAGCTGCCAATAGTCTCAAAATATTGTGTCAGGTATTGGTTTGTGAAATACTACGGAGGTTATTCATTTCTGCTTCTCAAATTAAAAATTAGCAAAACTGTATTTCTAGTATAAGATTCTGGGAAGTCATTTCGTTCTAAATACCACTAAATTCATATTAAGTAGATAGATAAACACTAATATCCTGTCAGTTTTATTTATTTTTTGTGTCTTCAAGAAGCAGTCATTGAGCAATGCTTCATGTTAAAAAAAAAAAAAAAGTCAAAGACTTATATGTTGCTCTATGCTCATGTCAATGGCCAAGTCCTGTGAATTCTTACTCAGATGCCAAAGCAGAATGAGTACCAAAATACCTATTTCAGTGGATAGTGAACAACCTAAGAGCAAGACCTGTATCTTGTTCATGTGTTTTATCACTTTTACTTTTTAAGTTTTATTTTGAATAAATCCCTTAATGAGATGAACCGGGTTTATTATTAGTTCAAGAGTTTCCCTTATTATTATAATGGAACAGTCTGATATAGTTGTATCACTATTTTTCTTTCTACAGATGCAATCACTGAGAAACTCTTTTATTTTTATTTTATTTATTTATTTATTTATTTATTTATTGTAGAAATGGGGTCTCACTAAGTTGCCGCGACTGATCTCAAACTCATGGGCTCAGGAAATCCACTCATCTTGGCCTCCCAGAATGCTGGGATTACAGGCTGAGCCACCGAGTCCGGCCTGTTTTACCTGCCTTAAAGTCTAGCAGTTACTTAAAGTAGAAGATCATGGATGCAATATTAAAAGCATGGCACTTATGGCTGAATTGTACCCCCTGCAAAGTTTATATGTTCAAGTCCTAATCCCCAGTATGTCAGAAAGCAATCCCATATTTGAAGAAAGGATCTTTACAAATACAATTAAGTTAAATTAAAGTCATTAGTGCGGATCCTAATACAATATAAATGATGTTTTCATGAGAAGAAAAGATTAGGACACAGACACACACAGAGGAAAAACCAGGTAAAGACACATGGGAAAGACAACCATCTACAAGCTAAGGAGAGAGATCCTCAGAAGAAACCAACCCTGCTAACACCTTGCTGACCTCCGGAACTATGAGATAATAATTTTTTGTTCTTTAAGCCTGTGGTACTTTGTTATAGCAGCCCTAACAAAATAACACAACACTACTTGTGGCTAGTGGTGTTTCCTGTTTCCTCAAGTTCATTGGGCTTCTTCCAACCTTTGGCCACTTTCATTGTCTTTCCTCTGATAGAAACTCCTTAGTTGCCATTTGCGTGGACTTAAGAAATTCCATCTTAATTTTGCCCTGTGGTATTCATCCACTCTCCCACCCACCCTCAATATGATCATTCATTTGCCTTTGACCCATCATTTCACAAAATATCCTGTTCTTGAAACACCCATATTTAAAGCCCTAAGCATCCAGATCTATCCCCATCCTTGGGAAGGAAAAAGGCAACTGCTATTAGCGAAGCACACCTCCTATGGCAAGGCATTCAGCTTGTCTCCCACACTCGCCTCATCTCCTGTTCCTCGAAAGTTACTGTGATGCCCTCAGCCACTCTGGATCTTTTTGTAACCTCCATCTGCTCAGCTCTCTGCTTTTCCATTACTGCTTTCTTAGAATATGAGCTCCTATGGGTCAACCCTATGTTTTTTATTCAGGTGTTTGAACATAGAATGTTGAAGGGAATTGATCACATTCAGAAGTTCACTTGGTTATTTCCTTACTCTAAATTCATATGCATAATTAAAATATCAGAAAACTGAGTTGAACTTAAGTAGGATGTTTCTACCCTTGATTTATGTGCACATTCATTACCATGCCCAAGGTGCTAAATACTTCACTTCTCTGATCCTAGGCTCCAGTCTATGTTCAGCTAATGTCCCTGAGCTACATCAGAAAATCAGATATTTCACCTAACCAAAACTCAAAACTTTATTTTTTTCTTGAAATTTTATTGTAACATTTTATTTATTTACTTATTTCAAGTCAGAGTCTCACTCTGTCATTCAGGCTAGAGCAGCTTCGGCCTGCTGGACTCAGGGGATCCTTCCACCTCAGCCTTCCAAGTCTCTGGAACTACAGGTACGTGCCACCACAGCTGTCTAATTTTTCTATTTATTATAGAGATGAGGTCTCATCAAGTTGCCCAGGTTGGTCTCGAACCCCTGGGCTCAGGCAATCCTCTTGCTTCTGCCTCCCAAGGTGCTGGGATTACAGGGGTGAGCCACCAAGGCTGGCTTCCATTGTAACAATTTTTAATGTCAGTATTCTCCATTTAATATTTTTTTCCATTTTAAATAAATTAAATATACTCCCACCCTTTAAAATGACAATAAAAATCTGGCAAGATAATTGTGATACGTGAAAAAACATTTATTTTGTACAATTTACAAATACCACAGGAATCATTAATAAATTGTCATTACAACCACAGTTTGTGGAAACTGTGTTGAGTTTAAGAATATCAAGAAACAGATTTCCCCCCTTAAATTAACAGATGTTTTTGCATATGTAGCTGAGAAGTCAATTTATTGGCATTCAGTGGTAGGAAAAAAAATGTTCTGGCCCTTATTAAACAGCATGCAGCAAACAATGAGGTTTACAATCTCAAGCAGCAACTTGGGCCTGGAAAGGACCACAATTTGTCTCTAAATGGAGGGGCCCAAACTTCAGTGAGCTAATGAAGACATTTTAAAGGAATAAACAGAAATGTGACTGACATTGTTAAATTCTGATGTAATTCGTAGGTGAGTAAAGCAAACCATTCTTACAAGTTGACAGCCACAATATTTAACTTGCAAGTAGTAACTGTTATTAAAGTGATGAGGAGGCGGGGCAGTAATACAACCTCTTTTCTGTTACCAAAATCAAGTTTTTAATGTTTTGTAAGTGTTAATTTCCAAAGATGTCACCATACACAAACTTCAAGTGTTAAAAATGTGTTAAAGTTCATAAACCCACAAGATTATTAAGAGAAATATTAATATTAAAATGTTGAATAAGCTTACAAATTCCTATCATTAAACTGAGTTTTGAATCTTTCCTTTTTCATGCCCGCTAATGCTGAAAGCTAAGATTGAAATATTGAAGTAGAAACCGCATAAATGGTGAAGAGAACTGAAAATTTTTTCCAAAGAGTGACTGTTTAGTCCACTTCACCAAGACACTAGTTCCTCTGAGCTGCAGGAGTCATGGTGGCCATATTCTACTGCATAGGAAGGCCTGATTACTCTTAAACTCTTTTAAAATGAATCTTTTAAAATCATTTCTGCTTACATTCACATTCATTTATTTCAACAATTTGGTTACATTCAAGCAAGGTTAACACTTCCTAACACTGTTCAAGAATTTTTTTTTAATCTTCCCTACTAAAGTTGAGTCTCACTATTATTGCCAACTGTTTGCACAACATCAAAGATGTGGGATTCTATGGTACTTATGGCTGCTATCCTATCTCTATTGACTTCACCTTCTTATCTATATTTTTCTGCTTCTTCGACAATCTGATCACTCTTACCTTTACTGAGACGGCCTTTGTCTTTAGTAATGTCAAGTTGGTTTTTCCTGCCATTACTTTTGTCTGTACCACTTAAATTGAGAACTTTGTTGTTATGTTAAATGTTGCCTGGATTTTGGAATGCCACAGTAACCTAGAGAACCCAGAAAGCTTGAACTTGACCATCAGTTTATCACTTTTGGTTAAAGTCCTTTCTCCATCACACTTTCACTAAGAAAGTGGCATGGTTATCAAAATAAATTGTGGACATCTGGGCATGCTTTGTTAGAATGGTGTTGTTTTTCTTGATAAGGAATGTCAAATCCTCCTCGCTATTTCATAGTAGAGAGAGAGAAAGAGAAGAGGTAACAAAAAAGAGTAGGAGATCTTGTACACTCTGATTTGCCACCCATGGGAAGAGTTGTATGCACAGCTTTCCATATGCTACTGCCTCATTAGGACTGATGGTCTTGTTGAACTGCTTTTCATTCAAATAAAATCCAGCAATTTCTGAATCTTTCAGTTATGAATGGGACCACCCACCAGCACAATTTCATGAATCTAGCTCTCATCAAATTTGACATTCTTCAGAGATTTCTCTATTAGCTTCAGGGTACCACAAAAAAGATAAGCATTGAGCTGTTCAAAGAAGGCTTAGGAAACAGAAGTGTAGAAATCTACACACTTAAAGAATGAACCAATTTCAATACTGGCACGAGCAGAAAAACTCAATATATGTTTTGTCTTCTCACAGAGAGTCTGGAGGTAGCACACTGCCTGATTGTGGGAGTTTATATCATTCTTGTTCTTGCATTTGAACTCTAAGTCAGATGATTCACCATACGGTTGTCAAAATCTTCCCCACCCAGAAGATTATTACCAGTTATGGATTTTACTTCAAATATGTCATCCTGGATGTTTAGGATAGGTACATCAAAGGTTCTATCAGTCACGTCAAAGATCAACACATTTCTATTTTTTAAATATTTTCTTAGGTCCAGGCCATAGGCTATGGCTGCTCCAGTGGACTAGTTAATGATTTTCAGAATATTAAGACCAGTAATGGTTGCTGAATTCTTGTTGACCTGATGCTGTGAATCACTTAAGTAGGATAGAACAGTAGCTAATGCATTTTTCTTTTACTCCCTCACACCCCCAAATTGCTTCTGAAAACTCTTTCATTTTGCAAAATGTGGAAGAGACTTCTGGGGGGAAAGTCATATTATTTGCTTTATGTTCTACACAGATTTACTTTGAGGGTTTCTACTTTACAAAAAACTTGGAAAGGTCAGTTCTTCATGTCTGACTGAACTGTGGCATTATCAAATTTGTGACCAATCAGCTTCTTGGGACAAAGATGGTGTTGGTAGGGTTCACTACTTAGTTATCTGCAACTTCACCTATGAGGCATTCACACTTTGTGAAATCTACATAATTTAGAGTGGCATGGTGACATTGATAATTGGCAGCCATCTCTACTTCTCCTTGCTAAAATACTTCTACCCATGAATAAGTCATACCTAGATCAATGCCATTCAGCAGACATCTTGATTTAAAGAAAGAAAAGGGGAAAATAGAGACAGAAATAGGAAAAGAAAAGTCAGTGTCAATAATTACCTCTCACAATGAATCTCTACATGCAACCTATATCCTTCATTTCTCCACCACCTCACTTTCATTGTACATTCAGCTTTTCAATTTATTCAGATAGTAATGTGTGGCATTTGTTTTCTATTGTTTACAGACTTATACTGCACTTGGTAATAGATGCCTCACTACAAGGTGACCACCAGATTTCTGATGATATCATAACATCATGGTCTTTCGTTTTTTCTTGGTTAGCCTAACTAGCAGTTTGTCAATTTTTTTTGTCTTTTTTTAAAAAAGCAAGTTTTTATATCATTGATTCTTTGTATTGATTTTCAGTCTATTTAGTTTTGTTCTGGTCTTTTCTTCTACCAAGTTGGGGTTTGGTTTGTTTGAATTTTTCTAGTTCCTTGAGGCACATTGTTAACTTATTTGAAATCTTTCTACTTTTTGATGTAAGCATTTATTGCTTATAAACTTCTCTCTTAGTACTGATGTTGCTATATTCTATTGGTTTTGGTATGTTGTGTTTTAATTTTCATTTGTCTCAAAAATTTCTTGATTTCTTCCTTGACCCAGTGGTCATTCAGGAGCATGTTGTTTAATTTCTATGTATTTTTACAGTTTCCAAAATGCCTCTTGTTATTACTCTCTAGTTGTATTCCACTGTCGTCCAAGAAGATACAAGATACAATTTCAGTTTTGTTTTTTAATTTGTTGAGACTTGTTTTGTGGACTAATATATGGTATATCCTGGGGAATGATTCATGTTCTAATGAAAAGAATGTGTATTCTGCAGCTTTTGGATGAAATGCTCTATAAATACCTCTTAGGTCCAGTTGGACAATAGTGCAAATTAAAAGTCTGATGTTTCCTTGCTGATTTTCTGTATAAATGATTGTCCAGTGCTGAAAGTGGGGTGTTGACATTCCCAACTATTATTGTACTGGAGTCTCTTTCTTTAGCTCTGAAAACAATCACTTTATATATCTGGGTGCTTCCGTGTTGGGTGCATACAAGCCTCTGTGTCATCTTTGGCTTCTCTCTTGCCCTTATCTAGTTTTGTTCATTTTTATTTTCCTCCTTAATATCTTTTGCATTTGTTCTTTCATGATGCCACCACTTTAGTTCAAAATCTTATTACTTCAAGTTCATATTATTATGGCAGCATTATCACTTGCATTTCTTCTTTCTCTGATGTCATGCTTTATTTATCACCATCATTCATCATTCATTCATTCAATAAAAACATTCATTCATTCATTCATCCATTTACTTCCTTTTGCAGAATAGTGTTACGTGTTGAAGGTATGAAGGATGAATTAAACATCGCTGCTATCCTCAAGGCATACCATCATGCTGACCTTTTTAAATGATGCCTTTTATCACACGAAACCTTGCTCAAAAACTTGCTCCCCATCACCTACCAATTAAAATAAAATAATAAAACAGATTCAACTTATCTTTACAGCCAGTATGGCTTATAAAATCAAATAGTTTCAAATTCTGATCCTACCATTTGTAGCATTGTTAATTTACTAATGAATAGGCTTTCTTTTTTTTTACTTCTCTCATCCTCAATTTTCTTGTTTTTAAAGTATGTTTATCACCAGGCTCGGTGGCTCAGCCTGTAATCCTGCGCCTTTGGGAGGCTGAGGTGAGTGGATTGCCTGAGCCCGCGGGTTCGAGACCCGCTTGGGCAACTTGGCGAGACCTCATCTCTACAATAAATCAAAAAATAAGCCGGGCGTGGTAGCACACGCCTGTAGTTCCAGTTACTTGGAAGATTGAGGCGGAAGAATGGCCAGAGCCCAGCAGGTCGAGGCTGCGGTGGCCGGGAATGGCCACTGCACTCCAGTCTGGGTGACAGAGTGAGACTCCAACTCAAAAAAAAAAAAAAAAAAAAGTATATTTATCATATTTGCATGTGATAGGTTCTCACTAAAAGTTCATTTTCCTTTCTTTTGTCTTTAAACAATTGGCATCCCTAAACATAGACTCATACAGAATCAGAATATGATGAATTCTATACACCATCTAATAAATTTGACAGTTTGGGAAACCAAGGTGCAATGTGGGAAGTAAGATGCTTTCACTAACACAGGGATTTGATAGCAGATAGAGATCTAACATGCAGTCTTCTTGATTTCTCATCAAAGCACTAAATGTAAGGAACCAGGAAATACTTACGGGGGAAATTTGAGGGCAGGAAGGCAAGGGCCATTCCCCCCAGAAGAATGTTTAGCTTGCTGACACAGCTTTCAATTTTCTGGCAATATTCTCAGTTTATATGAAAAGACTCTTAATTTTATGTAAATTTTCATGTAGAAGTTATTAAATCTGAGAAACTGAAAGTACACAAATATTTAGCTATATGACATTAAGGTAACTTTGACAGTAGCATCTCCAGTGGAGGTAAAGATGGAACTGAAGATAGTAGGCAGACTGGGAGGAATGAGTCATTGAACTATATATAGAAGGTTAATCAAGTGCTGATCTTTAGGAACCACTGAGTTTAAGCCATCCTGATGATAAACCATAAACCTAATACTCAGAGAGGTCAAAGGATGGCCTAAGATTTCACAGTTACTTATAAACAGAACTGGGACACCTGACTTTTTAAAAATTCTATGATTTTTCCATTTGACTAGACTGGCTGCTCAGACAGGGAAATTTTAGTTGGTTAGCATTTGTTCAATACCTTCCTATGTGCAGATCACTGGGAAAAAATGCCACAGAGAAGATAAGTCGATAAGTTATACCTGGGTTCAAGGCAGGTAGATAGTAGGGGGAAGAAGAGTTGTTCAGTTGTTCCACATTTGAGTGCACTTCTGGTTGCATCGGCAAAATATATAAATGTCTGTATTCACAGTCAGTCTAAGCAGGGTGACTCCAAAAGAGGTTATTACACTGTCATTTAAAATTAAAATTTAATAAGTTATGCTCAACACTGGTTAAAAACATTCATAAATTTAATGAATCATCTAATTAAATATTGTATATGCAAGGGTATGCAGCAGACTGAGAGAAAACCTTAAGAGTTATTTTTATGTTTAAATGCAATTAGTAAGTAATGTTTTAAAAACAAAACCCGCTTGAATTTTATGAAGCTTTTTTTTCTAAAGCAGAAAATGTTTATTTCATAAATCATCCCTTAGTTTAAGGAATTACATGTTTATTTTTACTTTCAGTTCTAAGTAGTCAGTTGAACTACAATTTATACCAATCTCCGTGTTGTCAGTTTAGAATTAGCCAAGCCCTATTTCATGCAGAATGATTACACAGTTATACTATCAATTACTTCATTGTGTGATGATGCCAAAATAATTCCAGGTTAGCAGGCTCTATCATGGGAGTAAGGGGGAGAACTGTAATTTCTTAATAAGGAAGTGACATCTGGTTTCACTTATAATTTTTTCTTAATATGCTGCCCAGTATTGTGTAATAAACTTACCCTTTACTCTCTTTGGGCAGCCATTAATGAGAAATCATCTAAATTAATATGCCAGCTAGCTTTAAGCTCAATATTTAATGTGATGTGGAAAGCTCAATTTGAAATTTGACAAGTAATTTACTATACAAGTTCATGAAGTACAAGTTTAAGCCAAGGCAGCCTGGGTTTCAAATACCGCTGCCCACCCCTCCTCTTAGGGAGCCTTCTAGTTACTGGGGAACTTCGGTAATCCATAGAACATTAAACACCATCTTTCCAAGCAGCCTGTGAACTGTGGCACAAATCATCTCTTTTATAGCCCCAACTGCCTGAGAGTGTTAATTTAGTCCAAATGAAAGAACTTCAGATTTCCAAAGGGCTGAAATGGTAAGTTAAAAGCTTTAACTGTATAGTAATGTTTTATTTCTTCAGCTGGGTGATGTATACAAAAGTCATTGCTAAAATATTTCTTTCAGCAGTATGAAATTTCTTAACTAATAGATCCATCTCTTTGAGGTTAATTGATATAATCATTTTTATTAAAATAATAAGAAATTGCATTTCGTAATATGAGAAATCCAGGCAACAAAAGCAGATCATCTGCACGCTTTCATCCAAAATTCCATTACCCCTCACATTATCAGAGTCAATTATTTATTGAGGTCCACAGGGTTTTGCTAATAAAACAATAAGATGGGATCACATCCCTCTTTGTGCTAGCCTGGGGCTACAACTCTATTGATTACATTATTTAGCATAAGCCCTCTGGTCAAGGGTAAACTTTACCTCTGGTAAAGATTGTGAATCAACTCTCATACATTGCTGCTGAAAGAAGAAATTGCTGTAAACACAGTGAAAGGCAACCTGGTATTATTCTTTATATTAAATAGGCTAATCCCCAACAATCTGATAATTTTACTCATAGGATAGAACACAAAGAAAGCCTTACACCTGCAAAATGAAAGATATGTTCATAGGAGCATTGTACATTACATCTTATTCCCCAGCACTAACAATAACAAAAAACGTTAAAAGTCATGCAAATATCCACCGACAGAATGAATAATAATAATAAATTTTCAGAATGAAATAATATACAGCAGTGAAAATAAATAAGCTGTAGCTCACACATCAACATGAATGAATCTAGAAAGATGAAGTCAAATGAAAAAACAATGTTATAAGAGTACACACAAATTGATACCATTTGATTTAAAGTTCTAAAACAGGAAAAAATAGCACTAGATTCTTTACAGATGCATATAAAAGTGGTTGAAATAGAGCTATGTAAAGAAATACAAAACAATTTTTGAATAATAGCTATTTCTGGTAGGGGGTTACTGTGGGGTAGAATTGGTTTAAAGACATACATTAAACACTACGGGTAATTTATTTTTCTTAAATTGGGTGGTGGACTAATGATGTTAGTTTTGTCATAATGTTTCATAATTTCCTAAGCATAACAAATTATCTTGTGTGTTTTGAACATTTTACAATGATACATTTGTTTGATGAAATGGCCCAGAACCAAGATTTCTGTTCAGAAAAACAACAACAATAAAAAAAAGAAACAGACACACAAAGTTAACAAATAATGACAATATCTTCAATGTCAAATCTGATAAAGGATGCATATCTAGACTACATAAGATATTCCTCAAATTAACATCAAAAACAAAATCAGAGAAACTGATAGGTAAATGAACAAAATATTGTCTTGCAATTCAACTATTCCTTAGTTCTTTCTAAATTCCCTCAGCAGTTGTGTTATCCCTAATGTAAAAATGGTGATTTAGCTCTAGGGGGAAAAAAATCAGGTTAAAGATGATAAATTGCTTTGGAAGATGAGAAGAATGGCCTGAAATATAGTATAGAAAATTATTGCAGCCATTCTGAGTCTGAGGAAGAAAATCAGTTGACTTTTCTTTCCCCTTCCAGAGCAAAATATGGCTCAGGCAAAGTTAAGACATGAAACAGAGGGAGATAATTCACCCACCTCTATCTAACCAGAAATAGGAAAGGAAACATAGGAGAAAATCTGATTTACAAAAACTGTCAATAAAGAATGTCAAGAAGTACCAAGAAACCTGCAGGTGTTGCTCTTAGTCAAATATATGTCAAGTTTTTATATTTAATAGTGTGTTGTGAATTAAAATGTTATTTACGCATACAGATGGTGCATTTGATTACAACTCAAAATCAGAAAAAAAATTCTATTGCTTCCCATTAATGTCTATTCAGAAAGGAGAATGCTGAAGCACTATTTGCCAGCAGATGTACAGAGGTTAGCATATAGGAATATCTGAAGAAGCTAACTTGCACTAACCAGGCTCACCATACATATCTATTTGACTTTCAGAAATTTTGCAGGTCCAGAGGACTAAGACATAAGTATTAATTAATAAATGTGAAATGTGATGCATATTTCAAAGTACTTTATAAATGTAGATTGCTAGAGAAAGGCAATTTATTATTATTGATTTTATGTTACAGTGTAGTAAATCAGTGTCTGAAATATCATATAAGCATATGTTTATATTCATATGGGGGGCAAAAACGTATACACATTTTAAGAGATGTTATCTATATATTACTTTGTGAAGTTGAATTAAATTATGGTAGCAATGTGTAATATGAGGTTCGCTCAGCCATGCTTCTGCCAATTTTTTTGACTGCCATGCTTGTCACATGGTCACACCAGCATTCATTTGATTAATGCCAACTTTTAAGTGAACGTCATACCTAAAATGTGGATATATTTTTTGGCCCGCCCATATATGTATACATGCACACAAATATACATATTGTTAGACACAACATAAACTGTTAATATTTTTAAAGAATGCTCATTTAAAAATCTGTGTGCCATAAAAATGCAGCATAAACTATAAGGGCACAGGAAAATGTGGGATAGGAATAGCACACAAAAGGCTTCAATTATGTAGTAATTTGATTTATTTTCAGCTGGGTGATGTGTACACAGGTAATCACTATTGTTCTTTTCACCAGTTTGGTATTACTTAACTATCAGATAATTTTTTTTTTTGAGTTGGAGTCTCACTCTGTCGCCCAGGCAGGAGTGCAGTGGCACACTCATGGTCACCGCAGTCATGACCTGCTGGGTTCAGACGATCCTTCCACCTCAGCCTTCCAAGTAACCATAATTACAGGTGTGTACCACCATGCCCAGCTATTTTTTTTTTATTGTAGAGATGAGGGCTCACCAAGTTGCCCAGGCTGGTCTTGAACCCCTGGGCTCAGGCAATTCTCTCACCTCGGCCTCCCAAAGTGCTGGGATTAGAGACTTGAGACATCAAGCCCAGTCGATAATATTATTTTAAAGAATGAATGCTCCATTCTAAACATGCACAGATATTTGTGAGAGAGGAAGAAAATAGAAAGGAAAAGATCAAACCGCTGTTCAACTACAGAACAAAATACACAATTTTACACAGTCACATACACATACACACACATACACACACTACAGCATGGTCTAATGAGATCAGATGAATTGGAATTTTGTTTCTGGCTCCATCACATCTGACAGACTTCATTTTATACAAATCACTTAATATTGCTGAAGTCCAGTTACTTACCTGAAGATGGGAATTTTAATAACTAGGCAGGCCGCTATGAAAAATAACATAATATAGACAAAAGTGCTCTATAAAGTGAAAACCATTTTACCAGAGTAAAGTATTATGTCTTAGCAGTAAGTGTAATATGTGTTGTAGTGATAAAGTCTTCCTTGCTTATTCAGTCATTACATTGGACACTCACCTGTAGTCTGAAAACAAATTAGAAATTGCCAATATACACATGTAAAGAAAATATATTTCTTATTTGAAGTGGTCTTATCTTTCAAGGTGGTGATTTCTATGGCTGCGAGTAGGAGGCTGGATGTAGTGACAGTTATCTGTTTTTGAGAATGGGATATGAAAGTACAATCTCCCTAAATTAGTTAGACTGGAGAGAGGTAGGACTCAATCTGTTGATCACATATTTTATTGAACTTGATTGTATTCTCAAACCATATTTACAAATATTCAAATATTTTATGTACATACCTTGTCTTTAAAGTCTGTGACCATCTTACATTATGCATTTTAGAGATGTGGAGAGGACGTCAGAAAAAAAATATATATATATACATATATATGTATATAAAATGTCAAAACTGACAGACTGCATGCAGAAGATTAAAACAAGTCACCTACCTATCACCATACACAAAAATCAACTCTAAATGAATCAAAAACCTAAGCATAAAAGCTCAAACTATAAGAATATTAGGAAACACAGGAGACACCCTTATGGAAATTGGAATGACAACCAATTCCTCATCAAAACCTAAAGTGTCCATGTCATAAGAGATAAGACAAATGGGACCTCATCAAAATGATAAGCTTCTGCAAAGCCAAAGAAACCATCAAGAGAGAAAGGAGGCAGCCCACAGACTGGAAAAACATATTTGCCAACTGTATGTCTGGCAAAAGCCTAACATCTGTGATCTACAAGGCACTCAAACGTGCCGAAAAGAAAAAACAAACAGCCACATTACAAAGTGGGCAAGAGATATGAATAGACACTTCTCAAAAGAAGACATATAACAGCCAACAGATACATGAAAAAATGCTCAGCCTCACTTATCATCAGAGAAATGCAAATCAAAACCACACTGAGATACCACCTAACTCCAGTCAGGATGGCCATCATCAATAACTCAAAAAACAACATTGCTGGAGAGGATGCGGGAAAAGGGAACACTTCTACACTGTTGGTGGGAGTATAAACTAATATAACCTCTGTGGAAAGCAGTTTGGCGATCCCTAAAAGATCTAAAAATCGACTGTCCATACAACCCCACAATCCCCCTACTGGGAATATACCTGGAGAAACTCAAATCACTCTATGAAAAAGATACCTGCACACGTATGTTTATTGCAGCATTGGTCACAATACCAAAACATGGAACTAACCGTGCTACCCATCAAAAAAGGACTGGAGAAAAAAAAATGTGGAACAAATACATGATGGACTATTACACAGTCATAAAGAAGAACAAAATCATGAACTTCGCAGCAACCTGGATGGACTTAGCGTCTATAACACTGAGTGATCTTTCACAGAAACAAAGAACTGTGTATCACATGTTCTCACTCATAAGTGGACGTTGAACAAGTATCGTAATACTACAAGAAAAGGATTGACAGTAGCGTAAACTGTGGGTGGAATGGGGAGTGGGGAGGTGGGATTGGCAGTAATGGGAATCTACCAAGGGAATGGGGGCACACCTCATCAACAGGGTACCTGCATAATGAACATTTGTATACCTAACCCTGAATTGTACCCCACATTGTTAAAATTAAAAAAAAAAATTGAATGTCACAGTGAATAACATCTACAACTTCCCTGATTCAGGTCATCACTCCTGGCCCAGCATAGTGCAATAGCCTTCCAACTGGTCCCATTTTTGCCTTTGCCCTCACTGTTTCTTACACCGTATCCAGCTGAATTTATCTAAAGCACAGTTTCTCAAAGTATGCTCCTTCCCTATTAACATCAGTCACCTGACAAACCTTATTAAGTAACACAGATTCCCAGATCCCACCTCAGAGCAACTGTATTTATAGGAGTAGGTCCTAAGAAATATGTATTTTAGCAACACCCTCAGTGATTTCTATATCATTGACATTTGAAAATTACCAAAGTACAAGGCATATCACAATTTACTCCATGATTCAAAATCCTCCAACTGGCTTCCACTCTCACTCTTGAAAGGTCACAAGAGGCGTCATGGTCCACAGGACTCATCGTGACATATCTGACATCTTATTTTACGAAACAGCACTATTCTGTGCTTACTGCCCCCAACCACTGTGGCCTTCTTACTGTTCCCGCTGTGTAGAATGCTCCTATTCTTCTACCTCCCACAGCTCATTCCCTCAGTCTCTTTAGGTTCTGGCTCAAAATTCACTTCATCTCAGAGAGATCTTCCTTTTCCATCCCATATTGACTAGAACTCCCTTACCTGGCTTTCTTTTTATCCCTATAACTAGCCATAACCTGACATATACTTATCTGTCTCCCTTCACTTCAAGCAAGGCTCTGTGACAGATGGAGTATGGCCTGTCGGTTGTCCACATTGCTGAGAGTAGTGTTTAGTACCTAGCGGGCCATGAATAAGTATCTCTAAAGGCAATTTAAAAATCTGACACTCTCTTTCAGCTCAGTTGTCTGCTCCTTGCATGCTCTTTCCTATACGCTCACTTCTTCTTTCCTTCTTGCAATTTCCCTCCTCCTGTCTTCTCTCTGTCCTATAGTCTTCCTCCATCCTGCACTCTCCTTCCTTCCTTTAGATCGCCTACTCTCCTATCCTCCGTGGTATGTGCTCTTCCCTTATTCTACACATTTCCTCTGTTGTGTACTGTCCTTCCTTCCCTCCCTCCTGTATTCTCCCTTTGCCCAGCACTCTCCCCACTTCCCTCTTGCAATCTCCCTCCTCCTATGCTCTGCTTCTATTTTCCAATTCTTCCCTCCTCCCTCCAACTAGTATTCGCTCTCCATCCCAGTGATTGTCAACCTAGGTGTCTTTTCCTTCCACCCATGTCTAGAGACATTTCTGGTGGTCACAACTACGGAGAGTAGTGTTACTAACATCAATTGAATCAACGCTAGAGGTGCTGCTCAATATCCTACAATACATTAAAGCAGATCCCCACAGGAAAGAATAATCTGGAGCAAAATGTCAATAGTGCTGAATCTGAGACACTCTGCTCTCGAGATTACCACTTTATACTAAACTTCTCTGACTTCACACATTTCTAACAATGCCAGCAGAAAAAGGCAAAAACTTTCCCTCTTGACATACTGACAAACAACAGAATATAGAGGCAAAAAAGTTTTAGAATAAGTATTACAGTACATTTCAAATCAAATATACAAATTACTAAGTTTCAACAAGGTCACAAATCTCAGTTATGTCTCTTAATATTCAGCTATTAAAATGTTTCCTTTGGATTTTTTTTTAATCTTAAAGATGTGGGGTACAATTCAGAGTTAAGTATACAAATGTTCATTAATGAACATTTCAGAATCCTCATAGTGGAAAAACAGGAAGGAAATAGTATTTTAAAAGTTGACCACAGTTCACTGTGAGTTATAAGATTGCATATGATTTTGTTTCCCCTTTTTCTGTTTTCCAAAGCTTCTAACATGACTATCAAATTCATAAATATTAAGCATCATTTAAAATAACAATAAAAATGCTACCAACATCAAAAGGCTTTACAATTAGAAACCATGTTATCTGCATGAAAAAAGACATCTTAAAATTTGTCATGTAAAACTTACACAATAAGAAAGAAACCATTTAGTTTTGACGACTTTGTCTTTTATCCTGCACCAACTAGTGATTTTTTTAACTGCAACAATGATTTTTTTAAAATATTAACTAAAAATGTAACTAACTTTTAAATTCTGGAAGCTGTGAAAAATTAGAGTATATTGACCAAATAGATTTCCAAAGTTAGCTCAATTTGTAATCAGTATCAAAAAGAACCATCTTAATGTCTGTCATCTTAAAACTTAAAATTAAAAAAAAAAAACACTCACTTTTAATGCATCAGTTTGGCTTTTATCCTGAACCAATCAGTGTTGTCAAAATCCTAAGTAGTTTCACAACTAGACATGAACTCACTAAATACATTAGGGACATATCTAGCTACAGATCACAAATAAACAAACTTTTAGGCCACCAAGCAAATGTCTTCTACTAAAGGCATGTTAAAGTAGTGTTATCTCTTATCTGTATACTTTCTCTCATACTCTTGATTTTGATATCTTTGAAAACTTCAGAAAGATTTTAGCATTTATCAGGAAGCTGAGGTTTCCAAGATAGTAAGAAATCTTCATCATTTTTATATAAAATAAATGTCAAGTTGGGTAAGGACTCATCTTGTTGGTTTATGCCATTTATCGTAATCAATTAAATATCACTTCCAGCAGGGTAGCACAGTGCTGCATAAACAATATGATAATTGGAATTCCTCTGCTCCTTGAATTAGTAAGCGAGTTACAGTGCATATCAATCATGCATAATGAGTCTGAAGCATGGCTTGATTACATTTCATTTGCATAAGAATTTTTTATAATTTTTTTAAACTGATCATTTTTAATTCAGAATAGATTTAAATGCCACACAACTGCTGCTCTCCTGAAATGCTAAGCAATCTTCTTACATAATACAAAAATGCTAATCAATTTTTTAAATGCAAAACCTGACTTGTTAATGAGTTTTCACCTTTCTACATGCTGTCAAATCTCATTACACTGTCACCTTTCTAGGGTTCACAACTGGAGTACACATTGATATGGTTCAATTCTAATTGCCACATTATTTTGCTGCATTTACAAGGGAAACGACTTTTAAATAATTCTTGGATTGCCCAATTTAAAGGATAATTTGTTCTCTTTGAAATCTCTAGTTTATAAAACCCCTACTATTAATTTACAGAAATATTGATCCAAACATACACTCGGATAAGCCAAAAGTCTGAAGTTTAAAAATGATACAAACAAGAACCAGCAGACAAATAAATATAGATCTAGAAGTTTAATTATAAGATAGAATGCAGTAATAAAAATAGCTTATTAAATGTAACCATCTAGAAATATAATTTATTTGGGAATAATTACATTAAAATAATTATTCATAAGATATTTCAGATGATAGACAATTTCTTGAATTTCACATATGTATTTTCCACAGTAGTCAAAAATTTGAAAGATTTCCATGTGAAACACGTTTAAAACATTTAACAGAACATTTCTAATAGGAAACTTCAGAAACTAAGGTAGGGCAAGTGACTTGTTTTTAAAACATACCATGTATATGAAAATGACTTTTTACAAATGTTTAATGAGAGAAGCAAGCAACTGGTAAAGTGAGAGAGAGAAAGAGAGAGAATTTAACTTGCTAAATAAGCCCTGAGATGCAAATCTCTAAGCAATGCCAAGTACCAACCCACTGGCTAGAAACAGTTCGTAATAGATCTCATTACTACATATTGAATTTTCTATTCTTTGCAAGGAAAAAATACATATTGTCGGTCAAGGTAACTTTTATTCCTCTAGAGGAACTGGAAAATTTCCATGAAGAAAAATCTGCATGGTAAAAGGATTTACTGAGTCACTCTGAGACATTTTTCCATCTGTAAACTCCTGGTTAGCTACCAGGAATACACATTTGCTTTACAAAATTATCTTTTGTTCACTTGTTCATGTGCACATATAATTCTTAAAACCTATTGATTCACTTTTATTCATCATTGTATAAAGCTTTAGAAAACAGAATATGAAATATTCGTTGAAAAGTGTCTTATATGAAATTTTAATAAGATGTTTCACATTTAAAATATCACAAAACTACTGACATTTCCTAGAAAAAAAGACTTATACTTAGTTCAAATTCTTAAATAACCTCTTTAATTTATCACAGGAATGTTCCCCCTCCTTAAAGAGCATATTGTTCCTTGTTACAATAGAACTGGGGAAAATAACCACGCAAGAAATTATTTTATAGGTGATTTCAAATGTTCTGTACTTTCTAAATTTTCAACAATAAACACAATGAAATCTGTAAAAATAAGAAAAAACTATTTATTTGTTAAAGCAAAGGCAAATAAACATTTGGCTAAAGAGTAAAGTAGTGCAGAACACAAGACAACAGACAGTAAATTTTCTTTGCTTTTAAAAGATATTTTGGAAGTTTTTTGTTTATTTTTATTGATATACAATAATGTTACATATTTTGTGATACATATGATATTTTTGACACACATAAACAATGTGTAGTGATCAAATCAGTGTAATGTGTATATTCATCATTTCAGACATTTATTATTTCTTCATACTGAAGACATTCCAAATTTTAATTTTAGCTGTTTTGAAATACGCAATTAACTATTGTTACCTATAGTCAGCCTACTATGCTATGAAACACTATAACTTACTCCTTCTTTTTTGCACCCACTAGCCAGTCTCTTTTGATACCCTCTCCCCCTTACCTTTCCAGTCATTGTTAACCACCAAGCTACTCTCTGTCTTCATGAGATCCACTTTTTAGCTCCTACACGAGTGTGACCATGCAGTATTTTTCTTTCTGTGCCTGGCTATACTTAACATAATGACCTCCAGTTCCATCCATGCTGCTGCAAATAACAGAATCTCACTCTTTCAGGCTAAATAATTTTCCATTGTGCATAAAAACCACTTTATGTTTTTTCCTTTATTTTAAAGATGTGAGGTGCAATTCAGGGTTAGGTATGCAAATGTTCATTATGCAGGTACCCTTGTTGATAAGGTGTGCCTCTCCCTCCCCTGGCAGTTTCCCTCTACTGCCAATCCTACCCCACTCCCCTGGCAGTTTCCCACTACTGCCAATCCCTTTCTTATAGTATCATGATAATTTAAACCGTATTTCTTTATCTGTTCACCTGTTGGTGGACATTTAGGTTGATTCCATATATCGGCTATTGTGAATAGTGCTACAATAAACATGGGTGCGTATGTATCTCTTTGATGCATTGATTTTCTTTCTTTCTTGTATTAGATTTTATTTTATTGTAGAGATGCGGGCTACAAGTAAGGATTAACTTCATAAGTAGGCTGCATGCAGGTGAAGTTTGGGCTTCTAACTGGCCCTCACTCTCCCCTGGTATATGACCAAGTACCCTTTGAGTTGTTACATGTTTCCTACCCAACTTTCTCCCTTCCTCCCTCCCATAGCAGTGCCCAGTGACTGCTAATCCCTCCCTTGTGCCAATGTGATTAATGTTCAGGGCCCATTTATGAGTGCTTTCATTTCTTTTGAAAATATACCCAGCAATAAGACTGTAGGATCATATAATAGTTCTAGTTTTAGTTTTTTGAGGACCCTCCATATTGTTCTCCATAGTGGCTGTACTAATTTACATTCCCACCAACAGTGTACGAAAATTGCACTTTCTTCACATTCTCACCATCATCTGTTATTTTTTATCTTTTTGAAAACAGTCAGTTTAACTAGGGTATTTTTCCAGCACCATTTATTGAAAAGTCTTTTCCCCTTGATTAGTGTTTCTTAGTATCTTTATCAAAAATCAATTAGCTGTAAATACATGGATTTATTTATGGGTTCCCTATTCTGTTCCATTACTCTATGTGTCTGTTTTTATGCCAGACATGCTGTTTTGGTTACTACAGCTTTGTAGTATATTTTGAAATCTAGTAGTATAATGCCTGTAACTTCATTATTTTTGGTCAGTATTGCTTTGGCTATTTGGCATTTTTTGTGATTCCACAAACTATAGAATTGTTTTTTTCTCTTTCTGTCAATGGCATTTTGATAGGGATTGCATTGAATCTGTAGATCACTTTGGGTAGTGTGAATATTTTCAAATTAATTCTTCCAATTTATGAGCAAGGAACATCCATCTTTTGTGTATCCTCTTCAATTTCTTTCATCGCTGCTTTATAGTTTGCATTATAGAGATCATTTACTTCTTTGGTTAAATTTATTTCCAGGTTTTTTTTCAGTTATTATAAATGGGATTGCTTTCTTAATTCTTTTTCAGATTTTTTGTTTTTGGAATACAGAAATCATGCTGTTTTTTACATTGATTTTGTATTCTGTAACTTTACTCAATTTGTTTGTCAGTTCTACCCGAGTTTTGTTGGAATCTTTAGACTTTTCTAAATATAAGATCATGTTGTCTGCAAGCAAGAATAATTTGACTTCCTTCTTTCCAATTTAGATGCCGATAATGAATTTTGGGTTTCTAGAGCCCTTTCTTTGCTGAAGGAAAGGACCCCTGCTTGGTGGCAGGAGAACCATAGCATCTAAAACTACCGTGTCTCCGTCACAACAGTGCTTCCCACTTTAGCACAGCAAATCAGATTGGCATTTACAAAGTAGCAAGCCTCTGTAGTGATAGATTAGCTAAAACATAGCAAACAAAATTCAACCTCAGAGTAAAGAAAAAAAGTGATATGGATCCTTAGAGCTCAAATCACGAAATTCTGGAGTTTAGCCAAATGATAGTAAATAAATTCTTTTCTTTTCTTTCTTTTTTTTTTTTTTTAGAGTCAGAGTCTTACTCTATCGCCCAGGCTGGAGCGCAGTGGCATGCTCACTGCCACCCCAGGGTCAACCTGCTGGGCTCAGGCGAGCCTTCTGCCCCAGTCTTCCAATTAGCCAGTACTACAGGCATATGCTACCATGTCTGGCTATTTTTTAAATATATTGTAGAAATCAGGTCTCATCAAGTTGCCCAGGCTGGTCTTGAACCCCTGGGCTCAGGCAATCCTCTCACCTCGGTCTCCCAAAGTGCTGGGATTACAGGCTTGAGCTACCGCGCCCAGCCTACAAACAAATTCTAACCTCAGAGTAAAGAAAAGAAATGTGTATAAGCCCCTGAATTCCCTCTTCCCACTGCCCATAACCCCCAAATTCCACAAAGCTAAAATCTCACACTCCAGGGAAGTGACAAATTTCCCATGGTCCTGCTTAACTCCATCCCACCCTACCTACTCTTTTCTGGAACCTGTGAAGCACCCACCCCAGTTCTACCTGACTTTAGGAGCCTTGGGAGCTGGTCCAGCAGCAGCCCTGCCCTAATCCCTTGCCTCACTCTGCCCTGTCCTCCCGTTGAAGGTGCCCACTTGAGCTTGTTCCCAAAACCACCTTAATTCACCCTCCCATTCTCTGCTCACACATCAACAAACTCCAAAAAAAGTTCTCATTTGTCTATGATCCCATTCTCTTTTTTCATCTCTCACTTCCTCACATTTCTATTTCTTTTACGTTCGTCCCATTTCTCCCCCATTCTATTTTCTCATTCTTGTTCCCATTCTTATATTATCTCACACTCTTATTTTCTCCTTACCAAAGCCCCTTGGTTTCTTTTATAGTCTACTCACTTCCTCGCATTTAAATCTCAGTTTTTCCACATAACTGTTCTTGTACTTTATTTTACATTATTCTCATGTTTAATCTCACATTTTCTGTGTATTCTCTGCATTTCCCTTATTCTTTCATATTTTTTATTCACAAGTTTCATTTTAGTGTCTCATTCTTTCCACACTAAATTTTTTATATTCTTTCATTTTAAAATATTCTCTTCTCCTATTTCTCAAGTTTAAATATTTCTATTTTCTCACAGTCTCATTGATTTTACTCATTCTTACTTTTTCACAGTATCACAGATTATACTCATACTTTGTTCTTATTTTCTATTTCCTCCTTCCTTGGATTATGTTCTTCTATTAAGTCTTATTCTCTCACCATTTTTATTTCTACTCACATTCTCTCCTGTATTATTTAATATCATATTTATTTTCTGTCACATTTTTCTCACATGTTTTCATACTTTCTCTATATTTCTTTCTTTTTTATTTTGAAAACAACCATTAGGTCTAATAGAATTGAATAAAAATAATCTCCTTAGTGCTCAGATAGGTGGCACTGGTTGAACATACTAGCTAGTAGTCGACATAGGTGAATGGTGAAAACAATGTTGTGCAATCTCAGATGAAATGAAGATAAGCATAGTCCCACCAAGATATAATTACCTTTTTTAATGAGGGTTGGGCTAGCAAGAGTCCCCTCATTGGTAACTAGCAATCACACCACTCAGTTACAGAAATTTCTGGGATAACCAAGGGGAGGGTGATTGTCAATTAAGGACTCTCAAACAATCCCATTTTAGGTACATTGTTTCCTCACAGGAGCAACTTATCCCACTGAGGCTTCTCACTGTCTCATAGTCCCCGACTAGGCCACAAAGAGGCCCAACTTTTTCCTATATATACAGTTAAAAAGTCCAGGCAGATGGGAAAATAGAAATAAATATGTTGCTTTGAGATGGGAAATACATATTTACGAGCATCCATAAGCAATGGAAGTAACTGTAGGAAAAAGTGGAATGGTTAAAAAAAGAAAATTTTAAGACAAAGTCCTAGATACATATATTCAAATTACAGGAACCAGATGAGAAAAGAATGAGCAAACAGGTTCTGAAAAATATAAGTTAGAGGATCATGTGAGAAGAATGTTTCAGGAGTGTCCAAATCTTAAGAGATTCTGGAAAGACCATATGGTGTAAACTCAGTTCATATATTTGGCCATGAGGAAGTCAAAATATTCAAAGCAGATTTTCAGTGAGGTCAGGATACAAAGACTACAATACAGAAATCCAAATAGAAGCACAAACTCCACAGGATTTCATCTTTATGAATAAAGTCAAGGTATGACTGCAAAGATCAGCTTACCTGTCTGGTACCAAATCACAACAAATTTGGACATAAGTAAGGAGAGATTGTATTCAAAAAGACTATTGCAATTGAGAAGACACTCTAACCTTAGGATCTGCAATTGTCTCAAAATCAAACAGATTAAGGGATCTCTTTTATGGAGAGGGATAAGAAGGAGAGCAAGAACTTTGTGGGGGAGGGGGACAATGTTGGGGGTGAGCAGTTTGGCAAAACCAAGGAGCTTCAACAGGAAATATTTAGCTCTTAAGAGAAGATGTTCTACACCTTGGAGTTTGCTTAAGCTTGGGATGAGTTCACATTCAGAGACCTGTAGGGAGAGACGCCTGACTAAATTTAGGTCAAGCCAAGTCAGATGGTAAGTCATGGGCAATCTGAGCATTTGGTCGCCAGTAACTTAAGTAAACATTATGGGCCTTCTGTACCTGGAAACATCCTATGGTAAATCTGTTCTGAGTGGAATACTTGGGCTGATCACTCCGTTTTCAATATTTATTGTATTCCATTCAACATTTTTGGAAAGTTTTCTATGGGCAAAGTTGGGTTTTATTTGTTTTTCTGTACTAATCCACCTATGGAAATTGAGAATAAATGGCCAAATAAAATGCACAAATGAAAACAGTATTAGTGGTTAGGAAAACTAAATTCTTTATGTTACAGATGATGAAAAGCAGGTATAGAAACAGTGAAGTGACTCACCTATAGCCACACAACTAACTAGTAACAGAACCAGGACACACATTTGATTATACCTCTCAAAATCTGTCATGGTCACTGCGAATGGATATATTTTTGCTTAACTCAGGTATTTGAGCATGACTCTATAGTTATATTTAATTTAACTTTGCTTACACATTTTATTTCAATTTTTTCCTGAAAATAAAAATCAATCTTTTAACCTTAGAAGACATATACCCACTAGAAAAAAAAAATGACTCTTTTTCCCAATACAGAAAATTACAGTAGAGAAAATGGTCACAAGCCCAGGGAAATGACAGGAGAACTTTAAATTATGCTAAGGTCAGAGTTATGTTGGGGGTTTTAATTAGTCCTAAGAGAATGCAATCAGAGAACGATCCGTTAACTACCAATTTAACAAGATAGTTTTCTGACTGGGCTTGGTGGCTTATGCCTCCAGTTCCAGCACTATGGAAAAGGCAGGAAGATTACTTGAGCCCAGGAATTTGAGACCAGCCTAGGCAACATACAGAGACCTCGTCTCTACAAAAATTTTTTTAAAAAATTAGCCAGGTGTGGTGGTACACACCTGTAGTCCCAGCTACTTGGGAGGCTGAGATGGAAGGATTTCCTGAGCCCAGGAGGTTGAGGCTGCAGCCAGCTGTGACTATGCCACTGTACTCCAGCCTGAGCAACAGAGGGAGACCCTGACTCAAAAAATATATATAGTTTTTCCTAATGAATAGTACTCAACATAACCTAAAGTGAATCTTCCTGAAAGAATTTGTTTTCTTATTAACATGTATCAGAGGCTACTGCAGAACTCACACTTTCCACATTTGCCATCTGAAGGGAACTGAAAGTGGTAATGGACAAGATAAGGTGATGGATTAGATAGAAAAATAATCCAATCCAATCTAAAAAGTGATGTTAACTATGATTAAACATATTGTTCACTATGCCTATTGAAATCAAAGCAAGAATTTGAGAAATTGTAACACATCTTTCTATAATATGAAATGTGAGAACAGGTATGATAAAAGTAATATGTCATTGAAATCTGCCACTAGTATGGTCTCTTGCCTGCTTATCTTTTATTTGTCTTTTTGCATATTTTTAGTAATCATTCATTTCTAGAGCTTCTAATGATATTACCCTACATTATACATACTATGTTCTAGATGTCAAGATTGAGTGACTATAAAATCCCTATTCCAAAGATGAATGAATGCAGCAATAAGCAACTTCATCTTTCCTTAAAGCAAAGAAAAATTGCCTAGAGATAAGATAATAACATTTTGCTAACTACATACAATAAATAATAAAATGGAAATCACGGTGGAATAATGAATCGTACAATTTTAACCATCAAACATGTATTATTTCTTACACAAGCCACATATTGTGAATATAAAACTATGCTTTTTATAACTATACCTAAAATAATGAGATGTGTTTCAAAAGGTCAAAGTAGATGGCACGTTATATTTTCATTTAAATTCTCTAGTCCTATCACTACTGTAACTTAACAAGGTTATAAAAGAAAACCATACACTTTCCCTTTGATTCAAGAACTTTTAGCAAATAGCTATATGCACACATATATGTACACATACACACATTCATATACATATATAGTTTTAATTGAAAAGAGGAATACCAATTAATTTTACGTACACAAATACATTTGATATTTTAAAAAGATTTTACCATATGAATAATTCAGAATAAAGTTTTATATATATATATATGGGACCCCTCTAAAAAACTGGAATTATTTTCTGGAGGCTTGGAGGGCCTGCCCCAAGTAATACAGGCTTCTCCCACTAGGTAATTATTCTAGGAACCCATCAGCATCAATGTACTAGCTAGCATTGTTGTGAGAGGCTGCATTTGGCTTCAGTAAATTTTTTTGGAGACTCTTTCAATGCATGTGCCCATTTAATGATGGGTGATTTGCGAGTGCACCTGCCCACATGTGCTGAGTGTTCAGTAATTTTGTACCAAAAGCAGCATGACTCCCATAACCCATCCTCCCTATTCACCTGATCTCACCTCAGATGACTTTTTTGTTTGTTTGTTTCCCTGGATTAAAAAGTCCTCAAAGAGAAATGTTTTGCCAATGTGGAAGAGGTGAAAGAAAGAATGGCAAAAGCACTAGAAAGCATCAGAACTGACCTGTTCAAAAACTGTTTTGAGCAGTGGAAAAGGAATCTCAACAGTTGTATTGCATCAAATGAAGAGTACTGTGAAGGTGACTGAGGTCTATACATGTAAGAATAAACACACATTTTTAATAAACTCTGGGCTTTTGGGGGGTCACCCCCTCATATATATGTATAATCTCCCATTCCTTTAATTTCGTTTTCCTGATATAGATACACCACTTGTGTATCGTGTGTATTTTACAGGACAATCAACACGTGAGGACCAGATAGTAGAATTATGACAATTTTTTAAAGTCAAAGGCGTGAGTTTGAGTCCTGGCTTTTAAATGACTCCAGACAAATAACTTAATCTCTCTGAGCCTCACTTCACCCAACTGGAAAATGGAACTGACACCTAATAAGAATCTAATAAGAATCCAATGAGAAAACACATGAAAAAAAGTTTCATAAACCGTAAAGATCAATACAAAGAAAAATTATTTAACTTCCTTAGCTACCTTTTTCATATACCCCTCAGTGGACTGATTAGATGGTAACTTCTGCAAGGAAGAATGTAGTTCTAGGCAGCAACTGTGCTTGTATCATTTTATTTTATAGTTCTGAACGGTTTCCATTCCCGTATGCCCTGATGCATTCTACAACATGATGTAGACGAAAGTGCCTAGTTTGGGAATCTTAGAGTCCTGGATTGGAATCCAGCTACTCTTATTACTATCATGTGATTGTCATCATAGGTATATCACTTCATCTTTCTGAGCTTCAAATTATGAATTAATATGGATATAAAAATGATACTTCTCAGAGTTGTTTGAAGATTGCATGAAATAATGCTTCTTAGTTTATATCACTATACCTGACACATAGTAGGCACTCGGCAAGAAGTAACCATGTTATCATTATTGATATTTATTGCCCTGCATTGGCAATTATGTTTCCTGCTCTAAATGGCAATGTTCAGGTTCTGGGTAGTTTTTCTTGATTTGTTTTCATGATGAATACTGCTCAATACAACCTAAGGTAAGTTTTCTCAGAATAATTGTTTGGTTATTAATATTTATCAGATGATACTATAGAATTCACACTTTCTAAATCTGGTGGGAATACATTTGCATTAGATCTTTTCTTCTTGGGCTGCCACTCATAGTAAGGAATTTTCTCACATCTCAGCAATCAATATTACAAATAGAGGTCACACTAGTGAATAAGTAAATAAATAAATAAATCACTAGATAAAAGGTAAAGTTTACAAGCAATTCCTAAATACAGATATTTGTAAAGTAATGTAGTAACTTCCTCAACTAATATTAACTTATTCCTTACTAGCTGACTCAGTGCTCTAAGCCTATTCACAAAAGTCCTGATCAGACATTAATGATTACCCATGAATGTGACTCAGCAATAAAGAACACCTCAATTCGCAGTAGAGGAAATTTGCGTTTTCAGACTCTGTTCTCTCAGCACCTGCTTGCTTCTTCAAACTTGACTAAGGAAGAAAAAATAGAACTTGTTCCATTCATTGAGAGACCAGTGATTTAGCAGCCATTTGATTTATGGAAAGTATTTATTCACTCTTCTGTCTCCACTTACTGCGAGTCATGGCTTTATCACCAAATCATCTCAGATTATTTCTTGAGATTTTGTGTATCTATGACACAAACTTAATAATTATGAAGGGGAAGCATGTATCTTAGATATTGATGACTAACGGGTAGCAGGAAAATAAAATTAAAAGGAAGGAAAGGGAGATAGTAAACATTGAAATGGAACTACCTTAAATTGGGTAGTTTGGGAAGGTCATACTAATACAGTGATATTCAAACAAGAACTGAAAGAGGTAACGGCAGGCATAATCTATGCAAATATATGAAGGAAGGGCATTTCAGGAAGAGAAGATAACAGGTGCAAACATCCTGAAGTAGAAGTATTCTTTTTTTTTTTTTTTTTTTTTATTGAGTTAGAGTCTCACTCTGTCACCCAGACTGGAGTGCAGTGGCTGCTCCCAGCCACCGCAGCCTCGACCTGCTGGGCTCTGGCGATCCTTCCGCCTCAGCCTTCCGAATAGCTGGAACTACAGGTGCGCGCTACCACACCCGGCTAATTTTTTGATTTATTGTAGAGATGAGGTCTCGCCAAGTTGCCCAGGCGGGTCTCGAACCCACAGGCACAGGCAATTCACTCACCTCGGTCTCCCAAAGTGCAGGATTACAGGCTGAGCCACCAAGCCCAGCAGAAGTATTCTTGATGTCCTTGAGAGGCAAAAAGGAGAGTAACAACAGTGTGAGGTAGGAGGGTAAGGGAAGTGGCTCAGAGGCCTTGTGTAAAGGTTTTTATACTAACAATATATATACCAGACTTTCATGTATAAAACAGGAACACATTCTTAAACACACACGTATGTACGCGCGCACACATACACGCACACACACACAAACACACACACATCTAGTGAAATGAGAAGAAAATCATGTTTTTCACATAAGGAGACTCACTCTCAGAAAGGTAAAACAATAACACATTTTCTCACATTGATATGTAGATTCAATGCAAATAAAATTTTCTACAGGCTTGTATAAGAACTTGGTAAACCCATTCTAAGTTTTATATAGAGAAACAGTGATCCAAACAGTTGAGTTGCCAAAATACTCCTTAGGACAAAAGGATGGGTAGATTTGATCTTCAAAACAACAAGATTTTTCATAAAGCTTTAGTAATCAAAACTGTGTGGTATAATAATTGTTCTTGCCCCACTATAAGCTTTCTGACTTTTTCTCCTTCTTGTTAATTCCACTTCCACCTATACCAGCTTCCCTAAACTCTTATCCCCCTCGGACTTCTTTATTTTCTGTTCTATATGCCTGGAATGTTCTTCCCTCAGAAATCAATATGCCTCACCCTCTCAGCTCCTTCAGGTCTCCATTTACACCAGTGAGTCTTTCCTTGTCTATCTTACATAAATAGCAATTCTCAACCCACTTGGAACTCCCTATTTTTTTCTGGTTAATCTTTTTCATAGCACTGGTGACCATTTGGTATTTTACATATTTAAATTACAGGCAGTACTTGATTTATGATTGTTCCACTTAGGATTTTTTTTGACTTTATAATAGTGTGAAGGCAATATGCAATCAGTAGAAACTATACTTCAAGTTCTGCTTTTCACTTTCAGTATAGTATTTAATAAATTACATAAGACCTTCAACACTTTATTATAAAATAGGTTTTGTGCTAGATGATTTTCCCCAACTCTAGGATAATTATAAGTGTTTTGAGTATGTTTAAAGTAGTCTAGGCTGAAAAAGGAACACTTCTACATTGCTGGTGGGAGTACAAACTAGTGCAACCTCTTTGGAAGAAAGTGTGAGGATTTCTGAAAGAACTAGAAATTGACCTTCCATATGACTCAGCAATTCCCCTATGGAGAATATATCCAGAGAACCTCAAATAAGTCTACAAAAAAGATACCTGCAAACGTATGTTTGATGTAGCTCTATTCACAATAGCAAAAACATGGAACCAACCATGCTGCCCATAGAAGCCGGATGGGATTAAAAAAATGTGGTACATAGAAGGACAAACATATGGACTTTGCAGCAACTTGGATGGATTTAGAGTCGATCATACTCAGTGATCTATCACAGAAACAAAGAACAGAGTTCCATATGTTCTCACTCATCAGCAGACCTTGAACAATTATCATAATACTATAAGAAAGGGATTGGCAGTAGTGGGAAACTGTCAGGGGAGGGGAATAGGATTGGCAGTTGAGGGAAACTGCTAGGGGAGGGAGGGGCATACCTCATCAACAAGGTACCTGCATAATCAACGTTTCTATACCTAACACTGAATTGTATCCCACATCTTTAATTAAAATAAATAAATAAAATATATAAAAATAAAATTAAATAGTCTAGGCTAAGTTATGGTGTTCAATAGTTTCGGTGTATTAAACGAATTTTCTTTTCTTTTTTTTTTGAGTTGGAGTCTCACTCTGTCGCCCAGACTGGAGTGCAGTGGCCGCTCCCGGCCACCTCAGCCTCGACCTGCTGGGCTCCGGCGATCCTTCTGCCTCAGCCTTACAAGTGGCCCGAATTACAAGCATGCGCTACCACGCCCGGCTGATTTTTTGATTTATTGTAGAGATGAGGTCTCGCTGCCCAGGCGGGTCTCAAACCCGCGGGCTCAGGCAATCCGCTCACCTCAGTCTCCCAAAGGCGCGGGATTACAGGCTGAGCCACCGAGCCCAGCTTTAAATGAATTTTCAATTTACAATATTCAACTGAACAATGGATTTATCAGAATGTAACCCCATCACTGAGTCAAGGAATATCTATATTACATTATTGACACTTTTACCCGCTAAAATGTAAACTCCAGAAGGGCATTTATTTTTGTCTTTTTTTGCTCATTAGTGGATTCTAATCATCTAAAAAGTGATGTTCAATATGTGTTGAAGGAATGAATGAGTGACTGAATGATATTGGTGCAAGGAAAATCATTTAAATGAAACACAAAAGACAAAATCCAGACACAGACCCCAAAATATCTAAAACTTTCATAGATGACAAAGGTGATACTGCAGATCAGTAAGGAAAGAATAAAATTAAATATAATAAGTTTTGCTAGAGCAACTATGTATCCATATAAAAAATGCAAATGGATGTCTATTCCAAACCACACATAAAAATTCACTTATGATATATGAAATACCTACATATGAAATGTCAAATTTTAAATATACTTGAATAAAATGTATAATTCTTTTTATACATTGAGTAAAGAAATTGTCTAAAGCCAAACTTTAAAAAAAAGTATTTCTAAAGAAAATGTTTGCCAGGCTAAATTACATTAAGATTAAGAATTTATGTTTATCAAAAAAAAAACCATGAAACAACTGAAAAAATAATTACTAATTTAAATGACATAGTTGTAACACATATAATCAGCAAAAGGTTAATTTCCAGAATATATTTTTAAACTCTGAAAATTAATTTAAAAAGACAACCCAGTTAAAAATAAGCAAAAATATGAACAGACTCTTTATGCTTAATGTGATTAGAAATTATGAACATACAGATCGAAAACCATAGGACACCATTTTGCATTCCCTAGATTGACAAAATTTAACAATCTGATAGTTTTGAGTTCTGGTAAAGATTGTGAATCAACTCTCATACACTGCTGCTGTAAGAAGAAATTGCTATAAACACAGTGAAAGGCAACCTGGTATTACTTTTTATATTAAATAGACTAATCCCCAACAGTCTGATAATTTTACTCATAGGATAGAACACAGAGAAAGCCTTACACCTTCAAAATAAAAGATATGTTCATAGGAGCATTGTACATTACATCTTATTCCCCAGCACTAACAATAACAAAAAATGTTAAAAGTCATGCAAATATCCACTGACATAAATAAATAAGAATAAATTTTCAGAATGAAGTAATATACAGCAGTGAAAATAAATAAGCTGTAGCTCACACATCAACATGGACGAGTCGAGAAAGATGAAGTAAAATGAAAAACAATGTTATAAGAATACACACAAATTGATACTATGTGATTTAAAGTTTTAAAACAGGAAAAATTAACACTAGATTGTTTACAGATGCATATAAAAGTGGTTGAAATTGAGCTATGTAAAGGAATACAAAACAATTTCTGGCACGGGGTTACTGTGGGGTAGAATTGGTTTAAAGACATACATTAAACACTATGGTTAATTTATTTTTCTTAAATTGGGTGGTGGACTGATGGGTGTTAGTTTTGTCATAATGTTACATAATTTACCTAAGCATAACAAATTATTTTGTGTGTTTTGAATATTTTACAAGAATACATTTGTTTGATGAAATGGCCCAAAACAAAGATTTCTCTTCAGAAAAATAATAACAATAAAAACAGACACACAAAGTTAAGAAATAATGACAATATCTTCAATGTCAAAATTTGATAAGGGATGCATATCTAGACTACATTAGATATTCCTCAAATTAACATCAAAAACAAAATCAGAGAAACTGATAGGTTAAATGAACAAAATATAAAGAGTAAGTTCACAAAAATGAAAAACTAAATATTTAATAGGAGTAATCAAATAAATGCTCATAAACAAAGAGTTAACTAACACTCAAGTCCTGTAATAGTGCCAACAATTTTCAAATCTGATACTAAATGTTGATGGTATCATGGACCCTCATGTACATGGAAGTATTATCTAATACAGCCGTTTTTGGAGAGCAATCTAGCAATACTTAGTTAAATGAAGTATAACATATTTTATGACCCAGCAATTTCTCCTCCTGGAATATTATTCCAATGAATCTCACCAGTAGGATCATAAGAGAATATGTATTTGGTTATTAAAGAGTTGTTTGTGCACTGGAAGTTGGAGGCAACCAAGGCGTTCATCATCAAGAGAATAGATTATATACAATGGAAGCAAGAAACCAGATGTCCTAGTGCCCACATGGATAGACCTTTGAAACTTTGCACTAAGTAAAAACATCAGAAATCATGATATCCATAGCACAATACCATTTATACCAAATTTTGAAAGTACAAAAATGCTGTATTCAGAAAGACACAAGATCTTGAAAAGTTAACACAATGAATTATTTCTTATTTTTTCTTTCCCAACAATTGTTTTTCTTGTGAGTTTTGATTTCAGAGTCATATTTGGTTTTGCTTTGGACCCATTGATAACCTATCTATGAAATACCCCTCTTCACAAGAAATGGACTAATTGATAACATTGACTTAATTATTTAAAGACAATGTAAAAGTCTCTCTACAGTTGGTAACTGGCATAGGAAGAAAAGTGGGAAAACATGTTTATGCGGGTATATGTTAGAAAATCACTGTCCTCAGAACAGTGAAGCAACAGAAAAGTTCTAGCCTTTGGTATAAATAGCTTTTTGTACTGATGTTGTTAACAGGAAAACAAGTGAAGCATCTTCTGGGAAGTTGAGAAGAGACAATTCATAAAATATATTATGGAACAGGATAATATGAATTATGCATTATGACTTACAGCAGAGTACTTTCCTGTGTAATCCCCCCAATGACTGTGAGATGGCAAGGCATCATCTGCAATTGATTGCGAAGCTCCTAAAAACAAAACAAACAAACCAAAAAAACAACAAAACAACTTCTAAGTTAGGTAGCTAATATCAGTCCTGGTTTACAGAATTAAAAATTCTGTCCCGGAAAGGTTGTCATTGAACTAGTAAATTATGAAAGACATCTGTCTTCTGACTGGACAGAAAGAAATCTGGGAAGTACTCAGAGAGCAGGAAATGCATTAAGCATTTTCAAAACAAAAAGAAGCAGCAGAAACTGGATATACGCGGAACACTGAGCACAGCATCCCTCAAAGTCTCAATTCTAATTTCACTACAACGTGTTGGGGAATTAGGGTAACTGACACTTAGAAACCCAGTCAGGTTACCAACTAGTAAAGGAAATTAGCAACACATTATCTCCTGCTTTAACATAACCATTGCATACCCTGAGTAGGTTCTGAAATATTAAATTAAGAATGATGATATTATTCAAGACATACAGAAAAAGTAAAAAACTATTCCCTCTTGTGTGGTAAAATTTCCCCTTAGTTCATGTTTTATTAATGAAAATTAGTTAACTATGGCACTTATATATTTCTACAAATATTATTTTAGAAAGCCTTGAAAAAGAAATGCCACACATGCTCAGTCAGTGACTACTTACCATAGATAAAATATGATGCTTATATTTTCTTTAGTAATTTTAAGGTAATTATTGAAAGGGGTTATTTATTTTTCAGAACCATCCCCATGTGTAACACAAATATCCTTTTAAAAAAATGTTTCCCCTATAAATAGACCCAGATGGCTCTTTGAAATATTTACTTAAAGATCTAAATTTATATATAAATTCATTTTCAAAAAATTTTTCTTGAGTTGGGTTGCACACAAATGTAAGTAAATACATACTTTCTCAGAGGCTGCCACAACAAAAGATGTTTCTTTTAAACATATTTCCAAGTTGTGTTACAATTGATACATAAACAGAAAGACTCAACAAGACTCACTGTGCAATAGACGGCTATTTTTATTTACTTTTATATTTTACTTGGAAGAAAGTGACCTGTCTTTTGACTTTATGCTATTGCTATGATACTCATTGATAAGATCAATTTCTGTACCACCACATGTAGGCTGCTTAATTTCTGTGTGAGAGTGGCTTGATTCTTGAAATATATCCTGGAGTCATTTGAATTTCATTAACTTGCAATCCCAAATGTTTTGTCATACCAATTATTTGGTTAAAGTATAAATTAAAAGGAAGACTGCACAGTGGTTCTAGCAAGGGAATTGCATTCAATGATATTTTCCACCTCTAGTTGATGTTGTCTTTAATATATATGAATCAATATATTTTAAAAAGTGATTGCATCTTGTTCACTTGATTTACTTGGGTGGAGGGGAAAGAGTACACAGACCCTAAAATGTCATCATGATCAGCTTTCTCTATTTGCCTTCATGATAAAGCTCTGGAGAATAAGAAACCATGTAGCCCTAACTGTCGTTTATTGACATACTAAATCTTGGGAGGTTTGAATTTCATTCAGGCTGTAAATGTAACTATGTCAGGCTTAATGTTTATTATGTAATTTTAAATACTTTTTTCCAAGGTATATCTTTTTGGAGGAGATGCCTGAATTTTACATAAAATATTCATAATTATAGTGCCATGTCCAAAAAACATAAGGTCTAAGTGGCAACAAGGGAGTAGAAAAAATTCCAATTATCTAATAAGAATGAGCTGCCTCCAGGGATGCATATGTCAAAGGGGTATCATTCTCATAGATTATTATGTGAATAATATTCCCTATGTTTGTGCAAGCAAATGAAAACATATCCACAGAAATATTAACGGACTGATTGAGAATAACATAGTAGCTTACATCTGTAATTCAATTTTCTCTAGTTTTCGATAGATTGTTGGGACCAGCTGAATTGCATTAACAATACCAACCCAAATTTCTTATCCTCTCATCCCTACCCACTCACTCTAGAAGGACTTCAGGCTCTGATTCAAATCTCCATACTTTAAAGCATATCTGGGAAATCCCAGAATATATCTTACATTTCCTCACAAACAAGTCCGGGCAGCTATGCACACCACCACCACTTGCTCTTACTATTGCCGTGGTCACTGAACATTGCTGCCTCTGACAGCCCCTGCCACTATGCCCTGAAGTCTTCCACCAGACCTCTCAGTATTGTGCCAAGCACTAGACTCTCATAAACACTCCCATCATCTTCCGCTAGGCTCTGCCACTGGTGCTCTGGAACCCTTAAATGACCAAAATTATCCATGGAAAATGGGAGAGGATGTTTAACTTCCTTTTGCCTTACGTTCTGCTATAGAGGATTCGAATCCGATTAGTGGAACCAACTTTTGCATTTATAGCTACAGTTCTTTCTCTGTTTAGGACTCTGACATCAAACCAAAGGAGACAACAGCAACCAAACTCCTTAAAACCACTGCTCTCCTTCAACAGCTAAGGCTAACTGGGTCAAGCTTGTTAATACCTGTTTTCTACTTCCACTGCCATATGTTCTCACTCAGGAGGCGTCTTAGCTAACCATGCAAATAATCTTCTACCAGGCCACTGCACAGCTCCTCACACACGTTTAGATGATTATCTAATTCAGTTATGGGCATTGCTTTAGGTTACACAGGCTGGAAGTCCAAAGACAAGTATACACCATACTTTAGAGGTTGCAAAATGTCTCCAAATTTCCTGTCACTTAATTCTTACAACAATCCTGTGAAATAGACTAGATGATGCTATGAAGGAAATCAAAATTCAGAAATAAAAAGTTACTTGTTCAAAGTCATTTAAGCAGCTTGATAACTTTAGACAACAAAAATCTTTCCTCTACAAGACTCATTCTTTTATTGATTCTGTCTTTTTAGGGGGCTTAGTTCATTTCATCTGGGACACTGCCTGCTAAGCTAGGGCACCAAAGAGGCACCAAAAGAATGTGGTGTTTAGATTCTATCAACCGACCTGCTGTTATATTATTTACATGGATAAATCGTCAGAGCCGTAATAATCACATCCATCACCTGATGAGGTAGATCATACTTAGGACAGCTAACCAACCAGGTTAGCAGGCCACACTTACAGGTTAGTTTCAGTAGACTTTTGGGGGAAAAAAATCCAGTTTTGTAAATATTTTAAGAAAAAAAGACAAAAGCAGAGAAGACAGGTCTAGATTATTTTGAGAAGCTTGAGCTATTTATTTCAAGAAGCTTAGACTATTTGAAGAAGAAAGGACATAGATGAGCATGCATAGAGGGCAAAGAGTCTTTTCTACTTAGCAGAGGAAATGTTTGACCATATTTGCTGAAACAGGAGCAGCAGCTAGTGGAGAAAAACTGAAGGTACAAAAGAGAAAAAAAGACATATAGTACTTAATGGAGCAAGGGCTCAAAAGAGGCAGAAGAGAATGGATCAAATATACATTATCACAGGGTCAGTCTTTGAGTAAAGTTTTCATGGAAAGAAGGAAAGAAGGAAGGAAGGAAGGAAGGGAAGAAGGAAGGAAGGAAGGAAGGGAAGAAGGAAGGAAGGAAGGAAGGAAGGAAGGAAGGAAGGAAGGAAGGAAGGAAGGAAGGAAGGAAGGAAGGAAGGGCAAAAATAAATTTCAACTTCAATAGTTGTTGGAGTTTCAATGGTCTATTAAATCTCAGTTTTTACTTTAATAATTCAATAAATATTCGTAAGTAAAAATTTTATGTGGACTTTGTCTTCTCTTGAGAATCCTTATGGCAAAGTACAAATAGCCACATGGGTGGATTTGAAGCCTGAAGTCCAACATTTTTATATTTAGAATATTTATTGTGAAATATATACAAGTAGGAAAGTGCTCCAAACATAACTACACAGCTCAATGAATTATCACAACTTGACCACTGTATAGGTTAGAAAGACAGACTATTGTCAACAAGCATCTCAGTAGTCGCTTACTCTTCTCCTTCATGAAAGTATTCTTTAGCATCTTTCTCCTAACTGAAATTTTGTGATTTTGACGAACATCGTCCCAATTTCCCCATTCCCCTAATCTGTGGTAACCACCATTCTACTTTTTTTATATGTATTCAATTTTTTTTTTTTTTTTTTTTAGTTTCCAAGTATTAGTGAGATCATGCAGTGTTTGTCTTTCTGTGTCTGGCTTATTTCACTTAGCATAATGTCCCACAGTTTCATTCATTTTGTCACAAATAGCAGACTCTCCTTTTTTAAGGCTGAATAGTGTGTGTGTGTGTGTGTGTGTGTGTGTGTGTGTGTGTGTGTGTGCGCGCGCCATAATGTCTTTATGCATTTACCCATTAATGAACACTTTTGTTGTTTCCATACTTGGCTATTATGAATAATGCTGCAACAAACACCAAAGGTTAGATATCACTACAAGGTGCCAATTTCATTTCCTTTGGGTATGTATCTAGCAGAGGGATTGCTGAGTAATATGGTAATTCTATGTTTAATCTGTTTTCCATAATGTCTGTAAACATTTACATTCTCACCAACAACACACAAGGGTTCTCTTCTCTATACCCTGACCAATACTTTGTTATCACTTGTCTTTTTGATAATAGGCATCCTTACAGATGGGAAGTGATCTCATTGTGGTTCTGATTTTCATTTCTCTGATGATTAGTGATGTTGAGCACTTTTTCATATACCTGCTGGTAATTTTTATGTCTTCTTTAGAAAAATGTCCATTAAGGATCTTTGCCCATTTTTAAATTTATTCTCTTTTATCCCCACTTGCACTTCCATTCTCCTTTCACTAAAGGTAACCGTTTTTATAAATTTAACATGTATCCCATTATTCATATGTGTTCTTATAAACTGAATATATTGCTGTAATGTGTATTTTTATTTATATAAATATTGTTGGGTTATAGATCTCATTCTGTTTCTTTTTTTTTCCACTCAACCTTTCATTATATGTGGACTTAGTTCATTATGTATAACTGCCACATCCACCATATTTTACCTAACCTCTCCCCTAGTGATGGACAACAAAACTGCATCCTACTCTCTCCCACAGCAAATAATAAAATTAAAAATGAAATAAATGTCTTTGTATATGTCCATGTATGGACCTGTAGGCCATACTCTTTGAAATCGGTCCAAAGGTACCATTATTTATATTGTACTTCGGCTAAATGTCACCCATTTTCTTTCTAGAATGACTGTACCCATGTACATACCCACTAGCGGAACATGAGGGTTCTCTTCTCCTACAGTCCCAGAAACAGCACAGGTAAACTCCATAAATTTTGTCAGTCTAACATATGAAAACTATCTCATTTTTTTCATTTGCATTTCCCCAATTACTGATTAATTGTCTTATTAGCCTTTTGGGTTTCTACTTCGGTAAAATGGCAGTTCATATTCTTTGCCAGTTGTTGTTGTTGTTGTTGTTGTTGTTTTTGAGTTGGAGTCTCACTCTGTCACCCAGACTGGAGTGCAGTGGCCGCTCCCGGCCACCGCAGCCTCGACCTGCTGGGCTCCGGCGATCCTTCCGCCTCAGCCTTCCGAGTAGCCGGAATTACAGGCATGCGCTACCACGCCCGGCTGATTTTTTGATTTATTGTAGAGATGAGGTCTCGCTGGCCAGGCGGGTCTCAAACCCGCGAGCTCAGGCAATTCACTCACCTCAGCCTCCCAAACGCGCGGGATGACAGGCTGAGCCACCAAGCCCGGCTCTTTGCCAGTTTTTTAATTAGGGTTACTATTTTGTTCTTGTTGACTTGGAAGTTTCTGGAATAATGTGTATAATTATCTTCCTTTTAGACATTCCAAGTATCCTCCCTCATTCTGTCACTCTCCTGTTAATATGGTCTGTGGTATTCTCAGTTAAGGAGATATCCTTACCTTGTATATAATTGAATTCATCAGGTTTTTTTGTTTGTGTTTTGATGCTTTTGGAGCTTTTCTTGAGAGCTTCTTTTCCAAACCTAAATAATAATAATAATAAAACTTCTATATATTCTTCTATTAGCTTTATAATGCTACATTTCACATTCAGGTTATAAATTCATCTGGAGTCCAATTTTATATATGATGATGAATAGGAAACCAGCTCTATTTGCTCCATATAATTAGCTAATTTTCTCAATATAATTTACTAAGCACTTCTCCTTTTCCCATGATTCATGATTTCCTCTTTATTGTGTGTTGGGCACCCATATAAAAGGTGTTTATATTGCATTGGATTCCATTTAAAAGCATGATAACAGTTTTATTGTAAACATTCATAATATGCTAAAAATTATAACCATTTACCACTGTATAAATTCATAATAACAAATTCAAACTATCAACTTAAAATACATGAGAGGGTATATCATATTTTGAAATTCTTGTAGTGGGTATGAATTGAGAGGAAAAAAATAGTTTGTCAACCATGATATAGATACATGCTTCCCTTCCCTTCTGTGGTTTCTCCAAAGTGCATTTAGTAGGAGTGAAGCAAAAGCCTTCACTAGTTTCTCATCTTGTCAGGTTTCTTGAATTTTATAATTGCATTTTTATTCTCCTGAAAGCTATGTTCCAACAAGCAGTACGTTGTTAATAACAACAAAATTTTTAAATATTAAAATAAAAAAATAGACGATCATATCACATGCTTCTACATATTTATTGTCTGGAAAAAGATTACCACATATATCTATTATGCTCTAATTCACATTTCAAGTATGTTCACAGGGGAACCATACAAAAATTACTTTGATGCCTTTATTTACATCTTTCTACCATGGTTTCTATGATGCAAAGCATTTTAAAGTGTCCATGAAGGAGAATTTCATGTGATGATATTAATGGTTTTATGTACCTTTAGGCTATACTTATACAAGTTACCACTAATTACTTCCTTCAATTACTATGGTTTCAATTGTCAATATAATAGGTGTTTGAAGAATATGCCCTAAGAAAAATCAAGTTTTAACTCAAAGAGATTTTTGTATTAATCTGGAAGAGGCAGGACAAAGTTTTCATTTCTCATACTGTCAAAGCCATCGGGGACAGTTCCCTGAAACATTATGTTGAGTAGTATTCTGAGTCTGCAGGCAAGTTCAGCAAGAAATATTATAATCTGTTATTAGTCATAACTACAATAGACACAGGAGGGGAGGTTGGCAAGAAAATATCACACACAAAGCTAAATGCTTTTAACCTGGCATCCTTAGATGCATTCATTTCCCCCAACCCAAGTAATTCTTGCCCATAGACTTAAGAGATCATTTTAAGTATCTCTGTATATCTAATGTCCACTGCATCACTCCTAATGTCTGTCTTGAAGGATATCAATTAATTTATCAAATAAGTTAAGAAAACTTACTTGGCTACGAAATGTATTGTACCTTATTTTGGGCACTTCCCAAGGTTTATATGGATGCTAGTATAAATATGTTCCTATTAGGTCTCTTTGCCTCATGTACTGTCAGATAATGGAGTCACATAATGTTTGATGGGAGAAGCATTTGATTATAGTTTCTTGTTATATAGTAGTCAATAAACCATAAACCAATCAGCGGTTGAATATATCTACTGGAGAATGTTTCTTATTCAAAGAATGTAGCACTATAGGAATTGTGTACATTATTGTATGAACAGGGTCTCAAATCCTGAGTAAATATAGTTAAATAAATTATTTTTCATTCAGCCTAAATAAAGGAAAATCCTCCATAAGCATCAGGAATATTCTATAAGCCCCCTTCCAAAGGTATTGAGTTTTTGCAAAAAGAAATCTTAACCAAGATAAATTCAAGCTAGAAGTTAGATTCCAGAATGATATTCCGATCTGATTCTTAGTCCATTAACGCATACCTTAGTGTTTCCTCGTATACCAAATAGAAATGAAGTAAGAATATAATTTTTAAAACCTGATGTTTTTACTACAATGTCTTTATTTGTCCCCCCAAATCCTACTTGTAAAACTTCTCTTCTGCTTCATCTTACTTTTCTCCATTTCTAATCCTTACATATTGCTCTAAAACTGATATTATCTTAATTTTTAGAAGACATATTTATATGTGAAAGAAGTAATAGAAAAAAATACTGAAGAAGACTTTAAAAGTGATCTTTAAGCACAGAAAATAAAAACCTCAAAATAATCTTGTTCATTGAATTTACTATATATAGTACTTCGTAAATATTACAAGGACATATTTTTTTTTAGTAGAGATGAAAGATTAAATGGACCCACCAAAAGCAGGTAGATATGTATGCACAGAAATAAATTTACATTGTTAAATAAAGCTACATGCCACACATAAGTGTATCTAAGGAGAGGAAGAATAGTATAATAACAGTATCACCTGTGTGGTCTGTTTCTACATCTCTAAAATTAAAACACTGTATAGCATAATTTGTAAAAGCCCATATAGTCTCTTGTTCTAAATCTATTTGCTGACATTTATGCTGTATATCAAAATATAAATTTCAGATTATGCTTAAAGTTCTAAAAAACCAAACCACAATCTTTACCTGATTCAATTAAACATTAGCTGCCATGACATTTCTCAGCATTATTAGAGTTAGGTTATAGGCTCTGTAAGAAAAATCATAAGACACTAATGATTAATATGCTGGAGTGAAGAGCTATGTGAGAGCTTGTACTGTGTGAACTATTATTAGATTTTTAAAGGCACTGGGAAATCCACCTGAGAATTTGAACAGATGCCCTTGGCTCTGTGTGCTTAGTATTAATTTTAATTCCTAAGCAGCTAAGTATAATGCTGCAGAGCAGTGATCATTGAAAAGGCCAGCCATCATGCTCCATAGTTTTTAGAGATTAAAAATGCTCCTTATCTGATGCCACTGTATACATGTAAATCAAGAAAAAAGTCCAGATGGGTTACAAGTTTCTTATAAAGAATTAATCATTTATACCAAACAAATATAAGCTACTATACCAAAATAGTAATTATTTCATTTCCCTACAGTCAGTCCCCTTTGTCCCAAAGAATTATAAAATATCTCCAAAACATACCAATACCTTAGCGCCACTACCTGCTGAAACACTCTATGGATCTCATCAAACAAAGCCATTTGCCAATATGGACTGTTTGGATATCTTGGCAAAGTTAATACGGCACCCGGAGGGAAAGGAGAGTGAGACACTCACTCAAGGGCAAAATTAAGGGGGAGGGAGCTGTTTTCAGTTTTCAGGATAAACAGTATTTTAATATAAAATTTAAAAATAAAAATTAATCCAAAAGCATACTGACCAAAATATCAAATAAATGCAGACACAGTTCAACCACACAACTTAAATTTTGCACCTCAGGTGAGTGCCTCACTCAGCTAACCAGTTCTGATTCTGAAATCAAATATGATAGTTACATAATTCCTTCCATGTTTGAAAGGTGAGTCTCTGATGCTACTGAAGTTTGAGGCAATTGTTCAAAACATTTCTTCTCATCTGACACTAATCTATGTAGATATAGCACCTGCATAATACACTCATTAAAAATGCCTCTTGATAAGATGAGTCTATATATGCTATATGAGAACTAGTCCAAAGCTAATTTCATTCAAATTTCTAGAGCTTTTTCAAATAAATAATGCTTGTGGGGATTCTGAGAAATAAATTACTCCTAAAGAACTTCTAAATTGTCCTAAAGAACAATATTTTGAACATTCGAGTGAAACCAATTGGAAATATTCTATGTATATGTGATATCTTTATGTTGCAGGTAATAATTACGAGACTGAAGAACACTGGTGAGAAAAGAAGGATGATCAACTCCAGCAATGCTTGACTCTGAGTATGGAAGCTTCTTCGTGGCTAGTCCAAAAAAAAAAAAAAAAAAAGAGAGATGTGGGCTGAACTCGGTGGCTCAGTCTGTAATCCCAGCACTTTGGAAGGCCAAGGCGAGTGGATTGCCTGAGCCAGTGGGTTAGAGACCCACCCAGGCAACTTGGCAAGACCTCGTCTCTACAATAAATCAAAAATTAGTCGGGCATGGTAGCACGCTCCTGTGGTTCCGGCTACTTGGAAGACTGAGGCGGAAGGATCTCCGGAGCCCAGCAGGTCGAGGCTGCAGTGGCCAGGAGCCTGCCACTACACTCCACTCTGGGCAACACAGTGAGACTTCAACTCAAAAAAAAAAAAAGAGAGAGAGAGAGAGATGTGGAATAACCATCACATTGAGAAAGTTTAGTGCCCCGAGATGTTGACATCACTCATAGATTTGATTACACTTTAGCAAAATATATCAATTATGATATATCTGCATATCTGGAAAGAGTCCATGCTTTCAGAGTCCATATCACAGTCTCTCATTGTAAGAATTTGATCTGAGACCTGAGGTGGGGGGCGGGGGGGAGATAAACGAATAGCACTTGTGTGAACCGAACTCCAGTATTTAACACTTAAATTTTAGGAGTCATAATGGAATGAACAACATGCTATAGGAGCGCTAAGGGTGGGATGATAAATTTTTCCATGATGGGGAAAAGGAAGTCAGGAAAGACACTGAAGACTTAATAAATGAACTAGTTCTTAAAAGGTGTGTGGGACTTCTAACAGATAAAAGAGTGGGAAAAGCATTCCAGGTAGGACAATCAATTTTAAAAAATGAAGTTTCTAATGATTAATAAGATATAATTTTCACTTTCAATGAGCTTAGCTGAGGGACCATGATAAACAACACAAGGTTAAAAAAATAGAAAGATATATAAGACAGGCATAGGAAAAAATACCACGAAGAGGGAGGAGAGAGAGAAGAATTCCAGGTTGAGAATCAGGAAAAGGCTAAAAGAGAAATCGAGTTGTAAGCAATGATAAAGGGTGAAGGTGCAGAGATGGCAAGAACACTATGAACCACCATGGTCAGAACATACAGGATTCCAAGAGAAAGAAAGAGTTGTTTAATTTAAATGAACTAAATGGTGTATAAAAATAAAATAATGAGAGAAAGTAGGAGAACCTTGAGTTGGAACCAGAGAGCTAACAGAAGAAAATCTAGATTTCTATTTTTAGTCAGTGGCTTGATGGAAACGTGAGTCAATGGTGGTTTTGTAACAAGGGCATGAGCATAACTGTGCTTTGGAAGATAAATCAGGTTACAGTGCGTAAAATGGAACTAAAGGAGGAAAGAGGGAAGGCAAGGAGATAAGAAAAAAAAGATGTTTGAAAGTCCTATTAGGGAACTTCACCTTAATTCAGAACAAGATCCTTTAAGACAAATACAATCTGTCTTGAGGCAGCTCTGAATTATAAGAACAGTTGGCACAAATATTCTTCTACCCACAAGGAATTCTAGTTTTTTAATCTACCCTCAACTCACTGCTTTGAGTCAAAGCCATTGTTCTAACCCCTAGTTTATTCAATTGCTTAATGTTTATTTTAATAAGTTTTAAAATTAATTATACAGATTCTTTAGTAAACTTTGTAAAATGCCTAGCACTATTTACATGTGGAAACCAAAATAAGTTTTTTCTGCATGCAACCCTCCAGTTATCTGTCTACCTGACTGAAATATGATCATTATTTTCAAATATTATACTTGACCTTGTAGGTTAGATTTTAAGCTTTTTGGGTAGAGATACAAAAAGTTCTGTGATCTGGTCCTTGGTGGACTCTCTTGCCTCAATTTTCACTAGTCTCTCTCTCATGGTTTACATGCCAACAACACAAAAGCAGGTGTTCTCTCTCACAACAGAGAAAAAGCAGGTGTTCTCTCTCACAACAGAGAAATACAAATCAAAACTACAATGAGATACCATCTAATCCAGTAAGGATGGTCATCATTAATAAATCAAAAAAACAACAGATGCTGGAGTGGGTGCAGAGAAAGGGAATGCTTCTACACTGTTGGTGGGAGTTTCAACTAGTTCAACCTCTAAGGAAAGCAGTGTGGCGATCCCTAAAATGACTAAAAATTGGCCTCCCAAGCCGGGCTTGGTGGTTCAGCCTGTAATCCCGTGCTTTGGGAGGCTGAGGTGAGTGGATTGCCTGAGCCCGCGGGTTCGAGACCCGCTGGGCTACTTGGCGAGAACTCATCTCTACAATAAATCAAAAAATTAGCCAGGTGTGGTAGCACACACCTGTAGTTCCAGCTACTTGGAAGGCTGAAGTGGAAGGATCACCAGAGCCCAGCAGGTCGAGGCTGCAGTAGCCAGAAGCGTGCCACTGCACTCCAGTCTGGGCGACAGAGTAAGACTCCAACTCAAAAAAAAAAAAAAATTTTGACCTTCCATATGATCCCGCAATCCCTCTTCTGGGAATATATTCAGAGGAACACAAATCACTCTGCCAAAAGACACCTGCACACGCATGTTTATTGCAGCATTGTTCACAATAGCAAAAACATGGAACCATCCCTACTGCCCATCGAAAGTAGACTGGATAAAGAAAATGTGCTATATATACATGATAGAGTATCATGCAGCCATCAAGAAGAACAAAATTATGAACTTCACAGCAAATTGGATGAAGTTGGAGATCATCATAATTAGTGATCTATCACAGAAACCAAGAACCGAATACTGCATGTTCTCACTCACAAGTGAGACCTGAACATTATTCACATTAGTATAAGGGAGGGATCAGCAGTCACTGGGCACTGCTGGGTGAGGGGAATATAACAACACAAAGGGTAACTGGTCCTATATTAGAGGAAATGAGACCCAAATTTCATCTTCGTGCAGCCTACTTGTGTAGTTAATCCTTACTTGCACTCCACATCTCTATAATAAAATAAAATTTAATATAAAAAAATGCCCAGTAAACTGTTTTTCACCTGGCTCACTGTTCCCATTATTTTCTTTGCCTGATGGCCCCTACCACACAACAGCCCATTCTTTCTCTACCTGGCTAACTGTGACTCATCTTGAAGCATTTCCTCTGGTGCCTTTAGATTTCATGTACCATATGCGCCCTTGGATGTAATGTAATCTATAGAAGACTGTTCATAATGCCATGAAGAAAGAAGATTGTGAGCGTGGTTTTGAATTTGATTAATATGAGAGAGAAACTGGATAATAATCACTGAATTTTTATCTGCTGCCTGCCCTTTTGAGCCAATGAGTCAATCCTGCCAATGATCTGTAGTGCTGTCATGAGCAAAGGTGGCTTCATCTTACCTAATACCCTAGAGGACCGGTTTAATCTTATCAAGGCTTCAGCAAAGAACTGGAGCAAGTTTTATTGGGGTGTGTGTGTATATGTGACTGTTTTTAGGCAGCTGGGCTTATTAAACCATTCCAGTCTCTGCACTTACATTTCATCATTGTACCATGATGTGAAGACTAAAACATATTTTTCACCCAATACAAATCTTCGTTCTCGTTCATCTTTTCACCCCTGGAAAACCAATTCAGCATCTATAATATTCCTTGAATATGGGGTAGAAATCTGTTTTAGTTTAACATAAGTGTTTCAAGAGTAGAGAACTGGCAAACACAATTCTATGCAATAAAATGCCCGTATGCCTTCTGAGTGTCTGAGTGTTGCATAACTTTGCAAATATTTACATGGAATTACATTCACACAAATTCATTCTCATAGCAATACAGTCTACATTTTATTTATAGTTCTTATGAACATATTTCTCCATCTTATAAATACTTGCAATTTACCAACCCACTTATACCAGTTCACTATTTTTACTTCCCTATTGTTATCAAAACAAAGCCTTAAGGAAATTCAGAATGGCAGGAGACCCTTAGAAATCTACTCCAAACTTTGACAATTTTTTATATATTATATATATATGGGAATTTAGAATCAGATCAAAGAAGTGATATGCCCAGAGTCACACAGCTAGTTAGTAGTAGAACAATGATAAAGCATACTTCTCCGGACCCCTGGTCCAGTAGTCTCTTTACTGTGTCCTATCCAGTGTTGCCACAAATTAAGCTCTGTGTTACCCAAATGAGATTGAAACTCTTTATTCCATGAAATTTGTCGACACGTTTGGTTACTTGTAAGTACTAATTCTCCAATGTGACCTCCTCTAGGAAGACTTCCTCAGTCCTCGCTGGAAGTGTCAATCACTTACAACAACGTTATATATTTTTTTCTGTTTATGCCTCATTCTACCCTTCTAGTGTAGGAACTCTTCATGTTTTACATATTTCACCATAACTACTATTAGAGTTCTCTGGATGTTGTAACAAATTACCACAAATCTGGTGGCTCAAAACAAAATACATTTATTCTGTCACCGTTATGGGGGCCAGAAGTCTAAAATCAGTTTCACTAGGCCAAAATCAAGATGCTGAACAGGGCGTGCTCTTCAGAGGCTCTAGTGGGAAATCTCTTCCTTGCCTTTTCCAGTTTTTAGTAACTGCCAGCATCTCTTGGCTTGTAGCTGCATTACTCCAATCTCTGGCTCTATGGTCAAATTATATGGTCCTCTTCTTTCTGTGTCTAGTTTCCCTCTGCCTCCCACTTACAATGATACATGTGATTGCATTTAAGAGCCCACCTCAAGATACTCAACTTAATCACGTCTACAAAATCTTTTTTCATACAGGTTCCAGGATGATTCTCTCTCTCTCTCTCTCTCTCTCTCTCTCTCTCTCTCTCTCTCTCTCTCTCCGTCTATCTGAATCGGGTAATGATGCAGCCAACCACAACCCCCATTTCACAGAACAGTATATGGATCATAGCACAAAATGTCTGTATTCATATAATTCTTAGACTACTTAGCATGTTTTTAAACCAAAGTTTGCAGGCTCGAACATATCCATTTAGCCTTGCCTGTCTAGGAAACCATGTACATTCAAGAGAAGAAGCAGTCAGGGATTCAAATATCAACTACCTAAATGATGAATTGATTTCACAGTGCAAACACAATTAACTTTGGTTATGATAACTGTTTGGAATAATGAACACTTATTTTCTGCTGATTATAAAAGCACTGTTTGCATATCATAGAACTTTAAGGGAGAAAAAAAGAGAAAAATATAAACCATAAAAATATCACCTGTAATCTTTTCACCCATAGGTAATCACTGTTAATGTCCAGTACATTTAATATGTATTCATATATATGCATGTTTAAGTACATTCTGTATTTGGTATATGTGTTCCTAATACTATAAATTATACTGTTTTCTATACAGTAATATGCATATATATCATTATTTCTTAGGTGATTTAACTCATATTATATGGAACATCTTTGCAGCCTATTTTTATTCACCAGTCATTATATCATTAGCATTTTCCCATGTCATTAAAAACTCTTTGTAAACATCATTTTAATAGCTGCATAATGGTCCATCATATGATGTATCATAATTTACTTTACCATTCCCTTGATGCTATGCACTTGGGCTGATTGTAAATGACTCTTCACAGTACTGAATACAATGAATACAATGAAAGGCACATATCAAGGTTAATTCAATATTGATGGAAGGTGATGAACTTATTTTCAAAGACTAGGAACTATGTGCTTCCACCTAACCACATTAAACAGCAACTAATTAAGTACTGATGTTTAGACTACATGCTAAGTTGGCTTTGCTACCCTATCTCATAGCTCACTTACCTATAGACAGTGCTCTTGAGCACAAGTTTGTCAGAAGCCAGAGAATATGGGGTGGGGAAAGATGAGTGGCAAATGGGGGATAAAGCCCAACCCAGTTCCTGATGTGAGCCAGTCAGGTCATGGGAAATCTACAAGGCGAGTAAAACTAAATATAGAAATTGATACTGAGTGGTTCAGTTACCTCAATCAGCCCTGGGAAAATACAGCGATTTGGAGAGTTAGAGGAACAGTAGAAAAATGATTGGGGTTAAGGTCTTCATACTTAAAGTACCGGAGTAACTCTGCTCGGCAAAGAGGTTTGTGTTTTCTTTTATTCATATTGATTTTCTATCCCCTGTGCCTTCTCCTAGGTGTCAAAGGAACTGACCATTACTTCTCATAACTGAATGTTTAACAGTCTACTATGTGGTAGAATTCATGCAAATAATTTCATATACATCATCTTTCTTCATTCTTACATCAACTTTGACAAGGTATTATTATCCTCATATTTTGAAGATAACTGAGGCTCAGTAAAATTACACACACACCCAAGATCACACAGTCAAGATTTAAACTCAGATGTGTTGACTCCCAGAGTGATGTTTTTAACTTCTATCCTCTACCTTTGTTCCTGACCTAGGTAATGGGTCTCCTTTCAAGATATTCTGGTTCTATGATTTTAGCTGGTACTTAAACCAATCATTTCATAAAAGTGTGCCTTTGGGTACAAAGAAAGAACTGGGATTGAACTGATATATGATCTCCCTACTGGAAAAACAACTCAAAGCTCATGACTCACTCATAGTGAGTAGTTTCATCATGGGCACACAGGGGCTCATTTCCTTCCAATATTCTGAGCACCTATTTAAGATCCTTAAATACACAGAACTGTCACAGCAAATTTTTTTGTTAACAGAAGTCAGTCGTTATTTGAAAGGCAATAAAATTTAAGAAACAAAATTGGAAACGAAGATATATTTGAATCGTGTAACTTAATATTTACAGGATTGGGTAGGAATTCTGAAGTTCAAAGCACAAACACACTTGCTCATATTAAGCCAGGAAAGATGTGTTGCTCTAAAGTTTAAATCATCTTGATCTTCTTCACTACAATTAGCCACCCAACTCGTATTATTATGCTTAATACCAACTACTGTGGCCTTGACTGTTCATTTTCTTGAATTATATATAAGAGGCATCTGAATTAATTTCCTCTGGTCATAAACCAGTTTTGCCGAGAAATCCCAAAATTTAGCTACATTTTTATATTTTTTCTATACTTGAACTTGTTTCCCCACAATTCTCATTTTATACAGATGTGATTTTAGTTGATGCTGTGTTATAGCCGATTATAGTTTAACAAAGACTTTCTTTTATTTTTCTAGGTATAACTATATAATCATTATGATCTAGGGTCAAGTTGTCACTGCTTATTGTACCCCTCTGACCCATTCATGTTATTTCAAGAAATTATAGTGCTGGAATTGTAAAATGTCAAAATTTTAAAAGCTTCTCAGTGTTCATTGGATTTATATATTCTTTTGCTTTTAAGAACCTCTTGCTAACCATGCCAAAAATATGGTTGACATTCTCTTGAACATTTTCATTGACAGGGAACTCATTAAACCTTGAGGTGGTCTCTTCCATCTTTGGGCACTTGCAATTGTAAGAGAAAAATCTTCTTTTCTTTATTTTGACCAAAATCCGTCTCCCAAAGGCTTCCTTCCATTGGTCCTAGCTTTATCAGATGGACTACAAAGAAAGGTCAAATTCTTCTTCCAAGTTTTTAAAATACCATAATTGTAATACTACCCCAGTGCAGTTCTAATGCAGAATATTTAATAATGATAACTAATCAGTAGATAGTGCTTATTGCATACCAGGAACTGTTTTATATATATAAACATTCTAATAATCACAACAAACTCATATGGTAGATTCTATTATTATCCTCATTTTATAGAAAGAAACTAACACACAGAGAGAATAAGTCAAATGCCAAAGGTCACACAATGTGTGTGCAGTAGAATGAGGATTCAGACTCAGGCTGTTCGGCCAATGCCACTGGGCTGTGTACATCTGAAAACTGATTTATGTTATATTATGTCACACTATGTCATGTTATGCTGTTATATATAGTATGCTGTACTATAGCGTCATGCATTCTTAATGGATTAAGGAGTTAGACAAAAAGCAACATTAAAAAAAATAAGAAAATAGATGAATATATATTTCTGATCGACCTCCACCAACACAGCTCTGAGAATCTAGGCTAGATCCAAAGGAGGGAGATTAGAATATCTATGTCTGGATAAATGACTTATAGGTACTGGCATATGAGTATCTATCAAACTAAAGTCCACCAGTCAAAAGACTGATGTATTACTCAGAATTTCCAAAGGTACTTTCACTGTCTCGTTCTCAAATAAGCAGACAACCAAAGGGACAACAGACATTTGAGAAAATCCTCCAAAGGAAAAACAGAGACCAAAATAAACAAACATAAGAAAAAACAGAAATATTTTAAACAAAAGTTGTTAATAATCTTATTAATAGCCATGTATAATATCTGATAAAGATAAAATATTAATTCCATAAAATAGGACCAGATACTGTTACATAAGGAGCATTCCAGAAATAAGAATATTGTATTCAAAATTAAAATATGATTACAAATATTTTTTAAAACCTTGTAGATCCTTTGAGCACATAGTACACTCCAACTGTCTCAGTGCTGTAGCCACGTTGACGTTTTATGTGTTCCTTGACTACTTCAAGTGGTTTCTTGCCCTTGGGTTTTGTAATCTATTTCCCCTGCCCTGGAATGCTTTTCCCTCTCATCTTCAAATAGCTGGTTTCTTTTTGTCATTCAGTTCCCAGATCACCATGTGCATAGACTTCCACAGTCTGCTGATTTGTAATTGTATCTTCATCACTCTTTATCACCCTTATACTGTTACATTTTTCTTCACAGTACTTATCAGTGCTTGGCATTATTTTATTTATTCATTTCCTTATTTATTCATATATTATTTTTTCTTTCTTTCTAAAAATGTAAGCTCCATGAGGGCCGAAGATCTGTCTCTTTAGTTTTTTGATATACCTTCAGTGCCCAATCAGTTCCTGGCAGATGGCAGGCAACCCATAAATATCTTAATTAAATTTACCAAGATAATAGTGATATTTTAGAATGAAAGTCTACAGGGAACTTTCAAATATACATGTTTATACTTTTTAGTGTATTTTTAAAATTTCTGTAAACTTTTCACACTTCCATAATTTAAAAATAACAACAATCTAATGTAGACTAGGCAATATCCAATGGAATATATTCTTAGAAGTAGAATCTTGGCAACCCCCTTGGGTCCCCTCCCACTGTGGAAGCTTTTCTGTCCTCTTTATATATCCTGCTTTCTCATTTAAAAAAGAAAGAAAGAAATAGAATCTAGGAGGTTTTTGCCAGATTCTGCCCACCAAAATGCTATGGAAATTAAACATTCTTCTAAAGTGCAACTTTCCTAGAGATGGAGATGATAAGCTAGTCCTTTACATTCCTTCCTGGATTTTGACTACAAGGAATATAAAAATAGAACAGGGGGCAGGAGTCTAGGTCAGAGTGGGAAACTGAAACTGCTCTGTCCTCTCCCCAGTTTTCCCAGTTTTGTCAATTGACAGCACCCTATTGCTGAAGTCTCATGCCCAATTCTTGGCACCTTCCTCTCACTCACTCCCCACCCTCTTGGCCCAGTGCTTAGCATGTAGTTTCTGGCACAGAATAGGGTCTCAATAAAGGTCATTTCACGAAAGGTCTTACAATATAACATTCAGTTTCCTGATTAACTTTCAATCCCCTTTTCTATATTATTTTCTAAAAACTAGTAGCTAGTTGAATTTCCAAGCATAAATCAGAAGCATATAAATTGTATTATCACAAATATGTGAAAGGTAATGTAAAAATGATTATTTTAATAGACAATTTTACAATACTTTATACCCATCGCCATTAAATCAGCACAGCTGTCCTGCAAGTCAGTGCTGGAACCCAGTGGGTTCTTTTCTTCCTGATGGCCAAGGACTCTTGCCTGTAAGCAACAGAAAGTACCATAGACAGCATGCTGCTTTTTTGCTCTTGTCCTGTGACACTGTGCAAGGGACAGTGCAGCAAGAGACAATGCAGCTGGAAATTAAGATCATATCTATATCTATGTCTATTATTTGTAAATACATAGTATACACAAGGGACAACCCCCCCCAAAAAAAAACCCAGAATTATCTTTTGAAGGGCAGGTCCCTTGTACACTTGGAATTTGTTCCTCCAAGCAGTCAACCAAAATTTTTACCTGGAAGTTTTGAGAAGATTGCATCACGATTTGCAGAAGAAATGTCCCACTTCATTATACCGTCTGGTCCTTCCTCCATGACAATGCACCTACCCACACCATGCTGTGTTTCAACAGTTTTTGACCAAAAAACAGCATGACCCTGTCCCCTACCCTTCACGTTCACCTGATCTGGCCCCGGGCAACTTTTTGTGTTTTCCTGGATGAATGAAAGTCCTCTGAGGAAAACGATTTGCATATGTGGAAGAGGTAAAACAAAACAAAACAAAATGGCAGAAGCTTTAAAAGGCATCAAAATTGATGAGTTTAAAAACTGTTTTGAGTAGTAGAAAAATGATCTTGGCCGTGCGTGGTGGCTCATTCTGTAATCCCAGCATTTTGTGAGGCCAAAGCGAGAGGGTTGCCTGAGCTCAGGGGTTCAAGACCAGCCTGGGCAACTTGGTGAGGGCTCATCTCTACAATAAATCACAAAAAAACTAGCCGAATGTGGTGGCATGTGTCTGTAGTTCCAGCTACTTGAAAGGCTAAGGCGAAAGGATCGCCTAAGTCCAGCAGGTGGAGGCTGAGGTGGCCATGAGTGTGCCGCTGCACTCCAGCCTGGCGACAAGAGTGAGACTCCAACTCAAAAAAAAAAAAAAAGAAAGAAAAAGGATCTTGATAGGTATATTGCATCAAACGGAGAGTACTTTGCAGGTGACTGAAGCTTAAACATGTAAGAATAAATACATAATTTTAATTAATAAATTCCAGTTTCAGGGGGTCCCCCTTTATGTTTTATATGTTTTTGTGTTCTATAACCATATGAGCATATATTACAGATATATGTATATTTTATATCTCTATTTATAGACTATAGATAAGTGTAGACATAATCATAAAATGTCTTTCCTTTTGACCATGGGTAAAGAGAAGAAGGCAGACCATGATTTCAGTGAATTTGGTAAGCATACAGCCAAACTAAGATCTAATCCAGTTGAGAGCCTGGTTTATTGGAGCCTATCCATAGTGGGAGAAGGTTATGGACACTTGCTGTCCAACAGATGTTTCTGCAGTAGCAGAAATATTCTTTACACTGTATAAAAAATAGAGCAGTTACATATGACTATTGCACACTTGAAATGTGTCTAGTGTCACTAAGAAGCTGAATGCTTTATATTAATTCAATTTAGTGTTATAGAGAGAAAGCAAAGTAAAACTAGGAAAATACTCTACTTGCAGAGAGTGATTATATCTTAAGACTGAATATGCTCTAAGTGACAAGGGAAGGCAGTCCCTTAAGATATGCAATGATAAGACTGAGGAAAGAACCTCAGACACAGAGACAATAGACTGGTTCCAGACTCAGTCCTGCCAATAGCAAAACTGAATGGGTTGTGACAATCCTATTCTTCTTTGAATCTTGTTTCCTCTCAGCAAGATGAGTGAGGTTGAATTATTTGTTTTAATGATGAATTCAAAAGGGATCTGATATAATCATTATTATGTAATGGCATAGCCATCCATTATTTGAAGAGTAGTTGAAAACCAATGCAATAGAGAAAAAAAAGTCTGGAGGTAGCTAGAAAAGGATATTGCAGCAGAGACACTCATGAAAATTCAGGTGAAGTTGAAAATAATGGTCATTTTCTTAGAGTTATCACTCACTAAAAACTTCCTGTGGCTTAAATCTTGTGCTTATGGCTAAATACACTTTGATCTGATTTAATTTTCCCAACAACTCTATAATCTGAAATACTAGCATTGTACCCATTTTACAGAAAAGAAAACTGAGGCTCAGATAGATTAGGCTACTTGCCAAGGTCATACAATTAAGAAGTGGTGAAACTAGGATAGGATCCTCAAAATGTCTTTCCACTATAGTATTCTGTACTTAATAGCTGCTATTTATGATGCTTATCATATACCAGGTGATAGCAGCATATTTTTATTTATTATCTTATCTACAAGAACTCTGTCAATGCTTTTGTGGATAGTAGCCTGAGAACTTTCTCACTTCATTTCTTTAGTAACTCTGACCTGTAGGAATAATTCCTGACATGATTGCTTGAGAGTGAAGAGCACAGGTCTTCGAAGGACCTTCATGTTATGAGCCTTATGGGCCTTTCTATGCACCTATCTAACTTTCTCTTTTTCTTTACCCTCACTCAGTTCCACTTATCTTAATTCACCCTTCAGTCTCATCTTGACAAAAGTCTCAACTTGCAGTGATTCAGATCACTTCCCACCATATAAAAAAGCTATTTTAAGTGCCATAAAATATTCTCCCGGAGCAATGATTTTTAATATTAAAAATCATCTGTGATTCTGAATAGGAGAGAAAAAGTGAGCAGATGGTTCAGCCATCACTTAACTGAAGCAAAATGATTATATCTACAATTTAGATGGCATAGCAAGACCTATCTGAGGGAGGGTGAGAATACCACCTCCATGCTATTTGCTTCTTAATAGCTGATCTGAAACAGAAGACCAGGTAAGGCAATCAGACACATCAACTTGAAATTGCCCTGGAAGAGCACCCACTTAATTCTGATTCCAAAGATGAAACACCAAGGCAAAGACAGAACCCTTTGAATACTATGGAAAAAATTGTTAGGATGTTTCCATGAATATATTTTATTAAAGAGTTTCAGGTTCACATTTAAAGTCACAATATTTACAATGCATAATGATTTAAATTAATAAAATGTGTGCGTACATCCCATAGACATTTGTTGAGCACCTATCATGTACAAAGCATAACCTCACTGGATTTGAAATATACTAAGAGGAAAAAGCCGTATATCCAGCTCTAAAATAAGAGTCAGGCCGGGCTCATGCCTATAATCCCAGAAAATTGGGAGGCCAAGGTGAGAGGATTGCCTGAGCCCATGATCCCACGGGTTCAAGACCAGCCTAGGCAACTTGGCAAGGCCTCATCTCTACAATAAAATAAAATTTATAAAAGTAGCCAGGTGTGGTGGCGCTTGCCTATAGTTCCAGCTACTTAGAAGACTGAGGCGGAAGAATCGCCTAAGCCCAGCAGGTCGAGGCTGCGGTGGCCGTGAGCATGCTTTTTGGTTTAAATTGAACCATAAAATAAATACAAAAGATGATTTTCTGAGAATTTTTATAAAAGTCCTATTATGGGGAAATACTTCATAAGCCTCTTTCTAATAAAGAGGGAAAACGCATTATAGGTAATTCTACATCATGTGGTATATGTTCACAAATACCTAAAAAAGTTTGAGAAAAGTAGCCTAGCCAAAAAGAAAGTCACAAAACAGTATTATCACTAAATGTATACAAGGAAAAGTAAGTAATGAATACAAGTTAAACATAAGATAAGCTCAGATTTTGGTATCACAACCTACTCTCCAGGGAGTAATTTTTTTACAAATGTACCACACATTTTCCAACAGTATCACTCTCCTAGAAGTTGGTTCCTTCCCTAGGAATCTGTAATGTCTGGTATTTGTAAATACAATCTGAAGCTGTGCTTCTTCTTTGGTGAAACACACATCTACAAAATCAAAGAACAAAGAATTAGTATCCTTATAGAGAGATCACCAAAATCAAATTACTGAAATTTGTGCCTTTGGAACAATATCTCCCCAACCCACTGCCTTGCTGCTGGCAACTACCATTCTATTTCTCTTTCTATGAGTTTAACTTTTTTAGATTCCTCATGTAAGTGAAATCATGTAGAATTTGTCCTTCTGTGCCTGTCTTAATTCCCTTAGCATAAAGTCTTCCGGAGTCATCCCTTTGTTTCAAATGACAAGATTCCTTTCTAGTTTAAGATTCATTAGTATTCCACTGTGTATCTATATCACATTTTCTTGATCTACTCACCTGATGATGGATATTTAGCTTGATTCTATATCTTGGCTATTGTGAATAATATATATGCAACTAAAAAGAAGAGAAACTTGAAAAAGGAAGGCAGTACAGTGATGTCTCTGAAGCAATGTGTACATTTTGTACATCTTTCAGAAAATATCAACTTTGTATGAAAATTATAAGAAAATGTTGTGAATTAGAGCTTAGGGTGCTAGTGAGGAGATTGTTGCTATTGTTCATTTAGACAATGAGACCCTCAGCTAAGAGGCAGTGATAGTAGTCACAAAGGAGAGAGGATAGGTTTTTGAGAAATGTCAGAGACAGAATGGTGATTAATAAGCAACTAGATGTGGGGTAGGTGGTTATAGAGACAAAGCAGTCAAAGATAGCTTCAATAGTGTTATTTTCCTGCTTGAAAGCTCTCAGTCGCTTTCCTTGGTTTGTAATAATATGTTTATAACCTGAGCCCGGCATTTGCTGATCTGTAAAGATAGAGTCTCAACCTGCCCGTCTTTGCTTCCTTCTGACTTAAAATGTCACTGGCCGTGAGTCCTTGCCATGAACCAAACATTTCTTGTGCCCTCTCACTTACTGGCCTTTAAAAATGCCATTTTATATGCCTACAATTTCTCTCACATGTATACTTGCCTAGCTTCAAAACTAGTTCACATGCAGCCTACTCCTCTGTGGACTCCCTAATCATCCCTGAACACTGACTTCTCATTTATTTGAATGCCATCAGCACTTCCTCTGCACCTCTTTTGTGTCATGAATCTCAGCATCTTCTCAATAGAAGTTTTCCTAATAACTCAGAAATCAGATCATGCTACCTCATTGCTCAAAACCCTCCAATGGCTTATATCTCCCAAAGTCTCTAGAAAGCCCTATTCCTGTGTTTCTCAATCAACCCTAGCGACATGTTACATTCATATCAGAAACTGTTTTAAAAATTCCATGCCCAGACCACACCCCAGACCAAATGAACCAAATCTCTGAGGGCACTACTTTTTAAACCTTTCCAGATGATTCCAAGATGAACTCAGTGTTGATAGAGAACCAAAGAACTAGTCTGAGCTGATTAATTTGTTTCCTGTCCACTTCATGGACTAAAGGCACATTTTGGTCATTGACATCTTTCTCTGTTACGTCTGTACTTGCCTGAATTCCTAGCTTCTTTAATCAAATAGATCAACACAGAAGAGATTACTTCAAGCACAGCACCCCTCAGAAGCTGTCAGTTTCTGTGATTTAGAAATAATTTTTTCTCTGAGAAAAATGATGAACTTTGCTTTATCTTCAGAATAAAAGCATTTTAGGCAAGATGACCTCTAGAAGCAGCCGACTTGTGCCTCTCTCCCAGGGTAAACCAAGGAAGAGAGACTCCCAGCAATTGGAGCAGGTTGAGATGGAGGACGCACCTCACAACCCACAGAGAAGCAGTGAGACTTACAGAGGACAGGGAAGAGAGATAATCAGCAACCTGTTTTAGAGCTAGGAAGCCACCTTCCCCCACTCGAGTTATATCAGAAACAGAGAGCAGCCTCTAAATGTAGGGGAATGATACGTGCGGGGAATTAGGAACACACAGCTTCTGCCACAGACTTAGAGGTTCCCCTGAGCCTCACGGGACTCCAGTCCCAGATGGGAAAAGGTCTGGAGACTACACAACTGCATGCTCCCAGAACCCATTTGAAGCTATTTGAACTCTGCTGGCTGTGTTCTGTAGCCTGCTCCCAAGTCAGAAAGGAATAGGAAGCCCAGATACTTTCATTTGCTCCAACCACAGATCCCACTTCTTCTGGTGGATTATGTCTGGAATGAGCAGCAGCAAGAGACCCTGTTGCTGAATGAACCTTTGAGTTTTGAGCATGAACAGTCTCTGGTAAGGGCAGAGGAGCTGAGGGAAACCTGTTGACTGGTAACCCCTCTCTTCTCATGTGAAGTCTCTTGCACAACAGAGATGGTTTGGCCATTCCTGCAGCACCGCCAAAGCATCCAGGGGACCCCTCCCATCTCCAGTTTTTCACTGAAGTAGATGCACACAGGTGGGGAGCTGGCGAGCAGTCCAGTTTGACCTAACTCTCCCCAACCAGCTCTTTCCCCCAACCTTCCTCAAAAATTAAGTAGGAACAGGGAAGCCCTGCCCATCAACTAAGTCATCTATGTACTTTCCTGAGGCAACAAAGGCCAAGAATAAAGCTTACAACCACCTCGCCAGTTGGCTATCCCCTATAAGCACTACCTCCTAGCCAGAGGTCAACTGGCACAGCTCATGACAACATTTGAGACAATAATACAGTCCTTAGGAAGGTCTGCTCCCAGACCTCAGCTAACACCACAACCTAAGCCACTCTGGTCATTCAGGAAGCCCTGAGCCCATGCATATACCGAGTTCAGCACTGCAACAGCTAGCAATTGAGAAAACCACAACACTAAGGTTATATACAACGAAGAAAACTCTACAGAGTCTACATCACCCCCCTGTCAACTGCATTAAAGCTAGTGCCTGCACCTGCTATCAGGATACCAGAGGACTGGTCAGCTCAACTAAGTTCTACCTAATATTGCCCCCATCCCTTAGGAGATAAGGAAAAAAACTCATGTCACTGCACATCTCACAGACTAGTCCATAGACCCAGGTATCAGAGTGCTTCTCCAGAGGGCCCTCAAGAGATGCCAATGACCAGCTGTCCTTAGAATTCAGCATTTGTGCCTTCAAAACACCAGTTCCCTTATAGTCACTCTCCAGCCCCAGGTGAATTGTGGCAACCTCAGAGGGCAGCTAGAACTTGAAAAGCAGCAGGACTCACAGTGGTTGAACCCTCATGGATTACCACTCCAAGGGAATGAAGGAGTGTACCACTCCAAGAGAATGAAGGAGTGTACCACAACAAAAGAACACTTTATGGGACAAAAAAATGAGCAAAGACCTCAGTGAATCTCACTGGGAGCTTCCCCCAACAGCCTCCATTAGGACCAAGGCTTTAGCCTTCAGTACGGGCACTATATACAACCAACTGCTCGATCTGCAAGTAATTATCACTCACAGGGGCCATTTCAGCCTGAAGCCCCAAAGGTTCATCACAGAGATAAGTACTGGGAAAGAACAAAGAGCATACCACACCACTGAGGAACAAGATAAGTTTCATTACTCCACTGGCATTCTAGACCCACAAGAGACAGTGAACCTACACATATAACCAATACCTGCTACCACAAACAGCATCTAAGAAAGTAAACACACAAAGACTCCCTATAATCAAGGAACATATTCAGAGCCTATACAGCTGAAAGCACCAAGAACTGAAGCTAGATGATCATAAAGTAAGCGTATTAGGGTCACATCCCTAAGAGAAAGAAAATAAAACAAAAAAAGAATAAAAAACAAACTCAAAATAATAACAATAAATAATATACTAGAATTAGAAAAAAACAGAAAAAATAATCTTTGACATTCACGAGATAAAATTCTCAAAATCAAACAAATATATATGGAAATCAAACAATCTGCTCCTGAATGACCTATGAGTCAACAGTGAAATCAAGACAGAAATTTTTTAAATTCCTTTAAATGAATGAAAACAATGACAAAAGTTCTTAAAACCTCTGGGACACAGCCAAAGCTGTGTTTAGATGAAAATTTATAGTGCTTAAGGCCTACATTAAAAAGAGTGAAAAATCACACACTGACAACTAATTGTCACACCTCAAGGAACTAGAGAAACAGGAACCAACCAAACCCAATGCTAGCAGAATAAAAAATATATATATAACAAAGATAAGAGCAAATCTAAATGAAATTGAAACAAAAAAAAAGACACAGGATCAAGAAACAAAAAGTTGGTTCTTTGAAGAGATAAACAAAATTGATAGACCACTAGCTAGATCAATGATGAAACAAATAGAGAGGACTCAAATTAGCTCAATCAGAAATGGAAAAGGAGACATTACAGCATCCAAGACTATTATGAACACCTATATGCAAATAAACTAGACAATCTAGAGGAAATGGATAAATTCTTGGAAATATACAACACCCTCAACCTTGAATCTGGAAGAAATAGAAACTCTGAGCAGAACAATAACGAGTAGTGAAATTGAAACAGTAATTAGAAGTCTCCCAACAACAACAACAAAAAGTCCAGGACTCACAGCTGAATTCTACCAGACCTTCAAAGTAGAACTGGTACCAATTTTACTGAAGGTATTTCACAAGAATGAAGAGTAAGGAATCCTCCCTAGTTCATTCTACGAGGGCACTATCATTCTAATACCAAAGCCAGGAAAAGACACAACGAAAAAGAAAACTACAGACCAATATCTCTTATGATCATAGACACAAAAATCCTCAACAAAATATTAGTAAACCCAATTCAACAACACATAAAAAAATAATACACCATGAACAAGTGGGTTTTATCCCAGAAATACAAGGATGGTCTAACATACACAAGTCAATAAATGTGACCCACTACCTAAACAGAATTAAAAATAAAAACCACATGATCATTTCTATAGACACAGTAAAAGCATTTGATAAAATCCAGCATCCTTCATGATATAAACCCTTAGCAAGATAAGCTTAGAGGAAACATTCCTCTAAATAATAACAGCTATATATAACAAACCCACAGCCAATGTCATTCTGAACAGAGAAAAACTGAATTCATTCTCTCCTCAGAACTGGAACAAGGCAAGGATGCTCACTTTCACCCCTCCTATTCAACAAGTCCTAGCCAGAGAAATCAGTCAAGAGAAAGAAATAGTGTCCAAATTAGAATAGAAGAAATCAAAATATCTCTGCATGCCAATTATATGATCTTATACCTAGAGAATCCTAAGGATTCCTACAAAAGACTCCTGGACATGATAAAAATTATAATAAAAATCATTTACTGATAAATGATTCAGTAAATAAAATTAACACATACAAATCAGTAGCAGTATAAAACATCAACAGTGACCAAGCTGAGAATCAAATCAAGAACTCAATTCCATTTACAATGACTGCCCCAAAGCTAAAATACCTAGGAATATACTTAATGAAGAAGGTAAAAGATCTCTACAAGGAGAACTCCAACCACAGATGCAGAAACTGTAGAAGACACAAACAAATGGAGAAACATTCCATGCTCATGGATTGGAAGAATCAACATTGTTAAAATGACCATATTACCCATAGTAATCTACAGATTCAATGCAATCCCTATCAAACTACTAATCTCATTTTTCCAATTTAGGAAAAACAATCCTAAAATTCATATGAAACCAAAAAAGAGTCAGAATAACCAAAGCAATCCTAAGCAAAAAAGAGCAAAGCTGGAGGCATCATGTTACCTGACTTCAAACTATACTATAAGGCTCTAGTAACCAAAACAGTATGGTACTGGTGCAAGAGCAGAAACATGGACCAATGGAACAGAATAGAGAATACAGAAGTAAACCCAAATACAACCAACCGATCTTTGACAAAGCAGACCAAATCATACACTGGGAAAAAGATACCCTATTCAACATATGGTGCTGAGAAAATTAGGTAGCAACATGCAGAAAAATGAAACTTGATCCCTATCTCTTACCATACACACAAAAAAAAAATTAACTCAAAATGGTTTAAAAACTTAAATGTCAGACCTGAAACCATAACAATTCTGGAAGTAAACCACGGAAAAACTCTTCTGGACACTGGCATAGGCAAACAATTTATGGCTAAGACCACAAAAGCAAATGCAAGAAAATCAAATAAGTGGTGCTTAATTAAATTAAAAAGCTTCTGCACAGCAAAAGAAATAATCAAAAGGGGAAATAGGCAACCTACAGAAGGAGAGAAGATATTTGCAAACTATACATCTGACAAAGGATTAATATTCAGAGTCTACAAAGAACTCAAACAAATAAGCAAGAATAAAGCAGATAACCCCATTCAAAAGTGGGCAAATGACATGAACAGACATAACTCAAAAGAACATATACAAATTACCAACAGACATACGAAAAAGTGCTCAACATCCCTAATCAGCAGCAAAAAGCAAATTGAAACCACAGTGAGATACCACCTTACACCAGTCAGAATTGTAATTGCTTAAAAGTGAAAAAACTGGCTGGGCCAGGTGGCTCAGCCTGTAATCCCAGCACTTTGGGAGACAGGTGAGTGGACTGCCTGAGCCCACGCGTTTGAGACCCGCCTGTGCAACTTGGCGAGACCTCGTCTCTACAATAAATCAAAAACTAGCCGGCCGTGGTAGCGCACACCTGTAGTTCCAGCTACTTGGAAGGCTGAGTCAGAAGGATCGCCAGAGCCCAGCAGGTCGAGGCTGCGGTGGCCGGAAGCATGTCACTGCACTCCAGTCTGGGTGACGGAGTGAGACTCCAACTCAAAACAAAAACAAAAACAAAAGTGAAAAAACTATCGATGTTGACATGGATGTGGTGAAAAGGGAATGTTTATACACTGTGGGAGTGTAAATTAGTACAACCTCTATGGAAATAGGCATGGAGATTTCTCAAAGAACTAAAAGTGTACATATCATTTGTTTCAGTAATCCCACTACTTATCTATTCAAAGGAACAGAGGTCATTATACAAAAAATAAAGATACTTGCACTTGCATGTTTATCACAGAATAATTCACAATCATAAAGATGTGGAATCAACCTAAATGCCCATCAGTGGATAACGAAAATGTGATATATATATATATATATATATATATATATATATATATATACACACACACACACACACACACACACACACCATGGAATAGTACTATTCAGCCATAAAAAGGAATGAAATAATATGCTTTGCAGCAACTTGGGTGGAATTGGAGACCATCATCCTAAGTGAAGTAATGCAAGAACAGAAAACTAAACACTGCATGTTCTCACTTATAAGTAGGAGCTAAACTCAGACATACAAAGGCATGTAGAAAGGCATAATGGACATTGATGACTCAGAAGGGGGAGGTTGAGAAGGGGAAAAGGAATGAAAAATCACCTCTCAGGTACAATGTGCACAGGTGGGGGGTGGAGGGTACACTTGAAGCCATTATTGACCACTATACAATGTATCTATATAACCAAAAATAATCTGTACCCCCTAAAACTATTGAAATCAAAAAATCAAAAAATATTTTAAAATAAATATTTGATTCATATTTATCAAATTTGCAATTGACATAAATCTGGAGCTGTGAGGTTTAGCAAATATACCGGATAACAGTATCAGAATCCAAGAAGCATTTGATAAAACGATGCTGTGGAATAAATCAAATGAAATGGCCGGGCTGGGTGACTCAGCCTATAATCCCAGCACTTTGGGAGGCCGAGGTGAGTGGATTGCCTGAGCCCGCGGGTTCAAGACCCGCCTGGGCAACTCTGCGAGACCTCATTTCTACAATAAATCAAAAATTAGCCGGGTGTGGTAGCGCATGCCTGTAGTTCCAGCTACTCAGAAGGCTGAAGCGGAAGGATCGCCGGAGCCCAGCAGGTCGAGGCTGTGGTGGCCGGGGGCGGCCACTGCCCTCCAGTCTAGGCGACAGAGTGAGACTCCAACTCAAAAAAAAAAAAAAATCGCATGAAATGCAGTTTAATTGGGTTAACACTAGCCAAATATGTAAGTAATGTGCACAGAAAGTATGGTGTGGAAGTATGTGTAAGAGATATTAGGGAATTTAGACTCAAGAGTACAGAGGTTTTCTAACTTGAGTGTGTATCAGAATCACTAAGAGGGCTTATTAAACACAGTTTTCTGGGCTCCACTCCCAAAGTTTCTGATCCAATAGATCTGGAATCTGCTCTGAGAATTTCTGTGTTTAACATGTTCCCAGGTGACACTGGTGCTGATGTTGACTCAGGAACAAATGTTTAAGAACTACTCATCTATTAAACAAGTTTCTGCAAATTTAGGCTGGAGAAGCAAAATTTATGGAACAAAATAGGAGATAAAACATGTATAAGTGTTTTTCCTTATTTCTAATAGGCATCTAGGTGATGCTATATTTTATTTTAAATGCTACAACCAGGAACAAGACCAGAAAAGAGAATCAATGTTGGTGAAGGAACATTCAACCATGTCATATGAGGAAATTGTGAAGAAAAAGGGTCATGTAATTTAGAGAAGATAAAATTTAGGAGGGACAAAATGACACCGCTCTCTTCAAATCTCTAAAGAGTTACTACTTGAACAAGAAAGAGGATTTATTTTGAGTAGCATTAAGGAGCATAGCGAGAATGCACGGTCAGATATCCAAAGACAGCGACTTCAATCTGAAGTAAGGCAGATATTTCCAGCAGCTGGAGCTGTCCTGCATTATCGTGTGATACTTCCCAACGTGTTGAGTTCCTATCAGTTGAGATATTCAAGCACAGATTAAAAGGGATTCAGACATCATATGCGAAATTAGTAATAAATGGACTCTGAGGCAACTTCAGGACAGAGAAATTTTATAAGTTTATGAATATGGTTGTATTTAGTTATGTAGTCCAGCCAATATGAAGATATTGCACTTGGAAAAGAAAGGGCTAACTAGTGGATGGTGTAGTTTCCAAAACCTGGTACCTCTAAATCATGGTTGAAAATACGAGGTTAGAGTAATTTACGAAATAGGTAGAATCAATGCAATTTAAAGCCGAAGGAAAGAAACGGTGAATGTAATAAGGGGTGTTGAGACAAAAGCCAGACACACTGCAGGATGAGAAGAAAAGGTTTAGGAACAAGTGAATGTAACAAGTACACAAAGATGTTTGATGAAATGTCGGAAAGAAAGCAAGACAGGTAGAAATTCAGTCTTTCTGTGGAAATTTGCCATCCATAGAAAATATTTTATTTCTATTCTGACATTTAATATTAACTGCAGTTATGTATGAGCCCAAATTTGATGTGAACAATCTAAAAATTGATTAGAGTTAAGAGAGCTCATGAGGATTTTAGGTCAGATAAATGCCTGTGTCATCAGTGCTGAAGCAGTAAATCAGTCTGAGTTGGAAAAAAAGAAAAAAAATAAGGGAACTCTTGAGACAGAAGATTGTCACTGTAAAAATACTGCTTGACTCATCTGGGGACCCAGGTCTGAGAGGATGACAAAGGTCTGGGGATACATGGTCCATAATGATGTCTTGGGTACATGGTGATATTTGAAGTCCTAGCCTTTTGCCACTCGACAGTAAGCTTTTTGACTCTTCTCATTCTTGGTCTTTTTGTCCTATGCATCACTCAACTGTCTCCTGATTATCTATGCTGAGCAAGAATGTAATGTCAGGCACGTTTATTTTGAATGAGGGAAGGGGAATGTGTTATAATACATTATAGCTGTATTTCCTTTATGAGCTTTGTTTTAAAGTTTTAAGGCGTTGGGGGAAATGTGTGAACAATTTGGGGCAGGCTAGGGTCTCCGTCAGGGTCACTAAAAACCAGCCTACTCACCACTTCTTTAATCAACCTAAGGGCAACAAGGTCTACATCCAACCATATGGGAAATCTTATTGAAGCCAATTCCAACATAAATCACTTGAATTTAGTAAACAGCACAAATATTGAACACTAGATTTTGTAGAATCAAATTTAAAAACACAATATAAGTGCCATTTCCCAATGACAAATGCTATTATTATTATTATTATTAAAATTTTGGATTTGTTGGCTAGCTAGCTCAGTTGCTGAGAAGGTCAAGGTGGTAGACCAATATAATGGGTTCAATGCCTATGTATAGCAATAAAAGCCACAAACTGTTAGAGCTGGAAGGACCATTAGAAACCAACTAGACCAGATCCTTCTTCTTTAGATGTTGAAAATAGAGGCCTCATGTAGGGAAGGGAATTGCCAAATTCACAGAATGAGTGAGTAGAAAAGCTGGAATATGACTACCACATTGTACTGACTGTTGCATTTTGCATTCTTAAGTGGAACCCACACCCTTAACTAGAGAGTGACTAAGTATCCTGGCTGGTCTTCAACTTTCTCATTGTTAGCATTAAAAACACTATGTTTTAGGAGAAGTCTCAGTTCCAAGGAACTGGAATTTTCAGTTACTCTGCCTGACCAGCTATTCCAAAAAAACATGTGCCTATATGCAAAAAAGGATTGGCCTAGGCTGTATGAATGCATCTCAAAAAATTTATTCCTGATACCAAATTCTAATAGATGAGGGGCTTGTAACATGCTTCTCCTAGTCCTTTTTCTCCTGTTACTTCTTTTCTTCTTCCTGCTTAAAATTTATATATTTAGCAATTAAAATAATAAAATAAGAATTTTAGTATGTGCCAGGCATTGTTCTAGATGTTGGGGATTAAGCGATGAACATGACAGAGGAAATTCCTTACCTCACGGAACTCACATTATTTGTTGAAAAGACAGGCACAAAAATAAATAAACAAAACAACTTAGTGAAATAGATAATATGTCAACTGGTGATAAATAATAAGAATCAAAATGAAGCAGATAAATGTGGAAGGAGTGGTGTTTTGGGGGATGCTGTCACTTTAAATAGGGTTATCAGGGAAAGTTTCTTTGATGAGATGTGACTTAATAATTTACCAAGTACTTTCCAACATTATTTCAACTATGCAGACTTTTTTTTGAGTTGGAGTCTCATTCTGTCACTCAGACTGGAGTGCAGTGGCACGCTCGCAGCCACCACAGCCTTGACCTGCTGGGCTCCAATGATCCTTCTGTCTCAGCCTTCCGAGTAGCTGGAACTACAGGCACATGCTACCATGCCCGGCTAATTTTTGATTTATTGTAGAGACAAGGTCTCGCCAAGTTGCCCGGGCAGGTCTCAAACCCACAGGCTCAGGCAATGCACTCGCCTTGGCCTCCCAAAGTGCTGGGATTGCAGAGCCACCAAGCCCTGCCATAAACATTTTTTTAAAAGTCAGTATTATTAGATTGAATTCCAGTTTATATCCCTATTTAATTCACCAGAGTCCGTTGCAGCAGAGGGCACATACTTTAATTCCTCCCCTGAGTTCCTATAACTGATATTTTAATAGTGGCATTTGGTCTGTGGGGACATTCGATAAAGAATATCTGGAAGTTTTCTAAGATCCCAAAGGGCTGTGGCAGCTGCAATACAAACATTACCCAAAAAGGTTCTTTAGAAATATAATGCAAATTGTCTGTTCTCGCAGATGTTATGGAAAAATAAAATTAAGCTCCACCTAACAAAGTGCCTGGGGACATAGTATACATTACATAAGTATTGCTGAATGAATAAATAGATTCGTATAAAATCAAAACCAAAGTATTACTTTTTATTCAAATGTTACATTCTCAGTAAGACTTGCTATGATCTCCATATTTACAATAATACCTTCTCCCCAACATGCCCTATCCTCCTTCTCAGCTACATTTTTCTCCATATCACTCATTACTATTTTATCTCCTTCAAATATCATTCATCTTATTGTTTTTCTCCTCTCATTAGAATGTAAGTTACTTGAAGGTATATATTTTTATCTGTTTTACTCACTGGTATAGTATCAATGCCCCAAAAATGATTCCTTGAAAATAGGTGCTCAAACAACAAATACAACACTTAATATGTAAAAGAATCCATGACTTTCTCTCAAATTCATTCCCGATTCTCCAAAACTTTTTGGTCAATACTTAGTGCCATACTTCTCCATCTTTTATATGGACTATTACAATGATCTGATAGATCCTTTTCCAAAGGAGTTTCTACATGCCAGCAAAAAAGAATCCCTCTGAAATTAAGGATTTATTATGCTCTTCTGTGACTTAAAATCCTTAGGGAAAATCCAAACTCTTTCTCATGATTCTTGACTTGGGATAGTTTCTACCTCTCTCTTCAGCCACAGCTTTTCTCCTTTAGTTACTCAAATTTTAAACTCCATTTCTCATGACCTAAACCAGCTCCCCTAAGCATAATGTGTACAGAACTTCCCCACAGTAAATGGCAACTCTATCCTTTCATTTTCTCGGGCCATCAACCTTGGAAGCACCTTTTTGCATATTCTACATTTAATTCATCAACAAACCATGTAGCCTATGCTTTCAACATATATTCCAAAGTTAACCATATCCCAGTGCCTCCACAACAGCCACTTTAGACAATGATACCACCATCATCTCTTGACTTGGTTATTGTAATTGCTTCCTAACTGGCCGTCCTGTTTTCTTGCCCCTCTACAGTCTATTATCCACAAGGTAACCTTTCACAATGCAACTTAGACGTACTCTTCTTTTGCTCTTAACGATTTAATAGCAACGATTTCACCTAGAATAAAACTCAATGTCATGACCTACAAGCCCTGCAGGGCCTGGACCCTGTGTAGGTCTGCAACATCATTGAATACCACCCTTTCTTTTCCAAACTGGGTTCCATTCACACTGGCCTGCATAGTGCTATTCCTGCCTCAGAATTATGAATTTACTGTTCCTTCTGTCTGTCCTCTTACTTCATTCAGGTCTCTGCTGAAATGTCACCACATCGGGAACTCCATTTTAAAAGTCCCATCCCTATTCACTATCCTCTTATCTGGCTTTATTTTTCTTAGTAGTACTTATCATCATCTGACATTAGAAGTGTAGTCACGTATCTATTTATTATGTAGGTTTCTCATTAAAATACAAACTCCATCAGTAAAAGGGCTTTGCTTTGTCCACTGCTCTGTCCCAAGGGTCTAGAATAGTGTCTGAAACACAATAAGCAGCCAACAGATATATGTTCAATGAATTAATGCTTTCCTTTCTTGCATATACTCTTTCTCACACTAAAATGCATTTTTTTAACATTTCATGAAATATACAAAGCATTTTTTCAAGGTCCAATTCAAATATTAACTTCTTTTGTGAAATACCTCCTTCTCTATTCCATCTCACCCCATGAAAAATCATTTGGTTCTTTTCCTAACTTGCCTTAATATTTCATCCATACCTTTATAGCACTAAATCTTCTGCTGTCGTACCATTTTTTTGTCTTCCTCAAACCAAGTCAGTTACTCCAATCTCGGTCTGGTAACCCCTTTATAACAGAGACTATATAGATCTTTTGATAGTCTCTCACTTCCTATGCAGGACTGGCCACATAATTTGCAATGCCTCATGTAAAACGAAAATGTGACAATGTAGAGCACCTTAGGAATTTCAAGATAGCTACAGCAGAGCATTAAACCAAACACGGGTCCTTTCTAAGCATGAGGCCCTATGGGGATGCACGCATCCAAGAAGCAGGCCCTGTTTTTCTGATAATCAGATATCCAACACCTTCCTTCAATATGTTATTCACAAGCCAGTGCCTCTCTGAAGACTTCCCTGCCTTCCACTCTGGCACAGGCAGAGGTAGCTGAGACGTCCCTCAACAATTTTACAGTCCTCGGTGCTTATTTTGTAAACATTATATTATATATACATTGTTGTTCCTAAGTTCTACCAGAGAGCAATTTTGACTGATTTACCACAGAGCCTACACACAGTAAGTACTCAATAAATGTTTGTTCATCAGAAGTGGGTATACTGGAAAATCTAGTCCCCCATTGTTATCCATGTGAAAATAAGTTTTGCAGATTATATGAAAGCAACTCAAAACAGCTTCCCTAATATTGCTGAACCGGGGTGTTTTATAAAAGTAAATACAGTTTCAAAAGACATTTTTTTCTTGCTCTCTTTTTGTGAGCATTCTGAAGATGATAATGCCAAGTCTCCAAATTCTGTGGCTTCCAGATGAATTGGATCTGTGCCATATGTATGTACTTTGATAAATTTTAAAGTGGCACCAGTTAAAATATTGACATGCAAATTTGGAACAGGAATTGGAAAGTAATTGAGAAAGAAAGCAAGTCAAATCTATTCCCCACTGATGTGTAATGCTGTTTTGACACCCTTCACAACCCCTAACACATTAACGTCTATCTTCTTTCTTTTTCACTTTAGTGTATGTTCTCATCCTTGTTTTCTGTGAATCACAGAAAGAATTTTCTCATCTCCTATAGTTTTATTATCTAGTAAAGTAACTGCTCCAACCAAAATTGCACTATTTTCTTAAAGGCAAACAGTTGCTAAAATTCAGAATTTAATTGTATACTTAAAATTTTAAGAAAGCATAACAGTGATGTTCCTTGTATAAACTGTCTTTAAAATTATGATTCTTGATCTTATTCTTACTGTTCAAGGCATGTAGTTCCAAGCAGAGCCACTACTATGAGTTGTTAGTTTACACAGAAATTTAGTGAAAGGCCTGGTCACCAGAGAAAATTATTAATTCATAATACAGCCTCTCTGAGAAACTCCAAGTGCATTCTCACATTTAAACACCACACTGGAGCCTTGTTGCAACATGGGATGTAATAAGACCTTTCTGCTGCCTCCACTAACCAAACCTCCTTGTACAGATCTAAGAATTTTGCTATCCTGATTTTGTTAGTTTGATGCTCCAAGGTCTAACTAACTATAAGCATGGCTAGATTAAAATTCAGAAATTACCTAAGCAGTTAATTATGGTTTTTATAAAAAACCTGAATAACAGACTCTTAAATTTGGGCTGGCACATTGTACTGTAATTTTCCACCAACAGAAGAAGTCCCCTTCTATAACATTTCTACAGATAGGAAGGGATTTATTTAACCTGAAAAATTGTCACCCATTAAAAATCTATACCAAACATAATTGTTAATAATATAACATCTGAATCATTCTCCTTATACTCTGGAAGGAGACAAATATACTGACCATCATCACATTAATTTGAGTTTGTATTGTAGGATCTAATCAGCACAATTAGTTAAAGGGAAAAAATAATTAAAGCTACAAGAATGAAAAAGAAGAAACAAAACTGTCATTATTTGTAGATGACTTGATCACTATTTCCAAAGAAAATAAAAAATTACCTAAATTTATGAGACATAGAGTTTAGTAAGGAAACTATATATAAAATGAGTGTGTAATATTAACAAGAAGTGTGAGCAATTTATATAGCATTTATTCTTAGTCAGTTGCTATCATAAGCACTTTAATTATATTAACTACCTTCAATGACCACAACAACCCAACAAGATATTATTCCTATTTTGCATGTGAGGAAACTGAGGCAAAGATAAGTTTAGTAACTTACAAAGTTTTACACAATAAAATTGGCAGAGACAGAATTCAAGCTCAGGCAGGCTACTTAAAGAGACCAAACTCACAACCACAAAGTTGCGTTCCATTATACTGTTACATACTCAAAGCAGAATTAGAAAAATATTTTTAAAAGATGTGTTCTGTAATATCAAAAGAAGTAAACTTTCTCACAATGAAACTATCAACAGGTGACCAAGACTGGTATAGGGAAAATTGTAAAGTGGTCTTGAAAACATTAAAAAGAAGAGCTAAATAATTAGAGACATATACCATGAACATGGAAAAAGTGCTTCAATATTACAAAGACATTCTTCCCAAGTTATTTTATAGATTCAATTAAATACCAATTTAAATCTCAACAGAACTTTTCAAGAAAAATCTTATTCTAAAATTTGTATAAAAGAACAAAGTACAAAGAATATTCAAGACATTGTAGAAGACGAAAAATAAGGTGAACACACATTGTACTATTAAGTTACACCTATTAAGACAGCTACTAAGACTCTATTGGTACAGAGAGTAACGTTGACCCATGGAACAAAAAGTAAAAGCCCAGAAGGAGACCTACAGATAGATATATGAAAATTGAATTTATATGTCAGAGGTGGTATTACAAAAAAAATGAGAAAAGATGGACTATCTAGAAGTGATGATAGATAATTGGTTAACCTCTTTTAAATGAAATAATATCCATATCTCACATCATACACAAGAATCAATTCAAAACAGATTATAAACTTTAATAGCAAATATATGAGGTAGATACTATTACTAAGCTCATTTTAAATCCTGGTGCATGGAGAAGTTATGTACCTTGCTCAAGCTGACATACCTACTAAGTAGAGGAGCTGAGACTACACTGAAGTCGTACCCTGGACCACTGGCAAAGGAAACCATCCTGGGTAGTCCAGCTCTACAATGTGTGATTTTTATGCACAATGTCGTACCACATCTGGAACCTGTGCCTCACTCCTCACTTACAACTCACCAGCCAGCCTCCTTGCTATTTGTTGACTACATTAGACAAGCTCCCACTTCACCTCAGGACTTTCACGTTTGCTCTTCCTCCAACTGGAAGGTTCTTTTCACTTTGCTTTCTTCATGACATATACTTCTATCTCCTTTAGGTCTCACTCACATGGCACTTTCTCAGTGAGACCTTTCCTGACTGTCTTATATAAAGTTCACCTTTCCCTTTTTATCTTGGCTTTATTTTGTTCCCAGTGCTTATCCCAATCTGCTATACTATATATTTTATTAATTTATTTTGTTTATTTGCTTTCATTTACCAAAAGAATGTGAACTCCATGAAGACAAAGATCTAAAAAAGCTCTTGTCAGAGCTGTATCTTAAGTACCTAGAACAGAGCTTGTCATAGAATAGCAAATATTTGTTGAGGTAATGGGTGAATTATTGAATTAATTTCCTAAGTAGTTTATAAAGCTTCCAGTCTGCCTCAACCTCCTGCTCTCTGCCAATCCGGCTTTCAGATATGATACTGAAATTTCTCCAAAGCAATTGCACCTGGATAACCTATTAAGATATTGCTTTATATTGGGGTATTTTTGCTGAAGGACTTTTGAAAGAGTAGAGAAAACATGCACTGTCCTCCCCCCTCCCAGTAAGACAGTTAATCTCTTAGTGTTCAGGGTGTTTGATTCTTTATGAAGACTATCTTGTCCCTGTGTCCACCAGATTCAAAATCCAAAGTGATTGAATACCTGGAAGACACTCACATACACAGGCTTTCCTTTTAGATTTTAGGCCCATTCAGAGTCTGGTGTTAAGGAGATCACAGCATCTTGACCTGGGAGATAGGGGGTACTCTGAAGTTTTCAGATAGAAGGAGGCAAAAACATCTTTCTTTCCATTTCCTGTCATAGAGTATATGCCATAGCACACTGTACAAGATATTAAATAAAGTATAGTCCACACACATGGAGATACAAAGTCAACTACAGTTAAAATTATTTCTTTTTTGGAGACTTTGGAATTGTGTTTCCAAATAGGTTTTGAATTATGTACGTCGATGGTTTCCCACAAAATCTACTTTGTTAATCAGTGAACCACAATAAAAAAAATGCGTTGAAATATTATGTGAATTCACCATAAAACAATAACTTTAATTTTTTTTTAAAAGAAAACACAAGGATTCTATACAAGTTGGAAAAGAAACCAAGAACCACCAAAACATGAGAAATAGTTAATTCTTGCCATCCTGACAATGAGAAGAAAGTGCTCAAAGCCAGATATAATTTTATTTCGGCTAAAGTTGTATTTGTGTGCTATTTCTTGCATTGAGGGTTACGGAACACATTTATGTTTGCATCACAAGCCTGACCAGTTCACTCCTCTGCTCAAACCATCCTAATGATTCCTTGATGTCCTCAAGATAAAGCCCCAACTCCTTAGGATGGCAAACACTACCCTTCATGATCAGGTACCTGAAGTTTTTGCCCTCACAATGCTCCCCCATACTCAGTTTCCAGTCACATTTGTTGAATGGACGGATGAAGTAGAGATCACTTCTAACAAGAGCTATTAAACAATGAAATGAAATACCTCAGCATGCAGTAGCTTCTTTCTGAGAACATCCAAGCAGATAATAATCCACTACCAGTCTGGGAGGTTGTTGCTGGAACACACATTTCAAGTAAGGGTTAAAGCAAGGTGACTTCTGATTTGAAGCAAAGTAAAATTCTACAATGCCAAAAAAAAGTAACTGTCACTTCAATTAATCCATCATGGTTGAAGTTAAAATGATGTTCAACTTCCATCTGATATGAGCCTCTTGCTGTTGGTCAGATGCCTTCACATATGTTATGTCATTTCATCCACGCTGTTAGGTAAGGTACATGTTGCTGTCACTGACCTCCAGATGAGAAAACTGAAGCCGCCCCCAGCAAGATAGTGGTTGCAGAGCAAAGATTCGGATTTTGCTCTGTCAAACTCAGAGTACAGGGATGTCTCCATTACATCCTACTAAAATAATCCCTAATAGTGCCAAGATTCCAGAGTAAGTTGCATGAATCTAATGTAATAGATCAAAGGCACTGGAAAGAAAGGTAGCCTAAGGGAAAGTTTGCTAAGTGAGTCTCAGTGTTTGATACCTTCTACTTGTCCTGCTTTCTGGCGACACTTTTATGTTTTCCTCTTGCCCTCAGAATGGCACTGGACATTTTTAATAATTGAAATGAAGATGTCCACTAATGAAACACAGATGAGCTCATAACCATTAATATTAATTTGTGCCAATGTTCAAAGAATTCATTAAGCCTGCTTTAGAATTTGAGATAGTGTTTCAAAAATTGCTGAAAAATAAAACATTGAAAGCTCTGTATGGAAAACAGTAGTCCTATTTGATGAATCTGACTATATTTTGAGTTCGCTCCATAGGGCTTGAGGGAGACTTCTTTAGGCAAAAATATATAACAAATTATGCATGTTTTGCATCAGAAATTAATGATCAGAACGATGAACACTGGATTGTTGAGAATTCAACTCTCCAAGCAATATTTCATCTTCACTCACAAATATATGCAGAAAACAAGTTGATATTAAATTTTTCTGTTTTTAATCTCATGACATCTGAACACTACTAATATTACTTTTTAGAGGAGGAAAAGTCTTAATTTTTATTTAGCTTTTCTCCATATCAGCCGTGAAAATAAATTATGAAGGGAACATAATTATATCTGTTATTGTTCCTTCCCCCCCTTTTTCACCTCTCTTTCCCTCTGGCCAGAAAGTAAAGGATAAAGTAATAATGGATAAAATGAAACTGTACCTTGCCATCTAGAGTATTTGAATTTTTACAGGAGATAGATTATATGCACCAAACATTATAAAGCTCAATGTACGACTGGAAAAATTTATTCCAAACTTTAAACTTTATAACATTAATTTTTGTATCACTTAAAAATAGCTATGACATGGTTATTAATTTAAATGGAAAGAATAATGTATCTCATATAATGATGTATTAAGTGAAAAAAATGTTACTTTAACGCTAAAACTTCTTTTTTGCTTTTGCCTTTCCAAAATACACACAACTATGCCGGAGGAAGTCTCTCTGCTGCATCAGTGCTGAAACAAAAAAAAAATCAGAACATTTTTTCTAGTTGAAACTGAGCAGCATAGACTTCACAATGACATTTTACTTCCTGGGGAGAAGAACAGGCACAGGGCATGAAAGAATCTCAGGCTCTTTGGCTAGTGGAGTAGAGGGGAAAGTATTAAACCAGGGGGAAATATCAAACCAACTATACAGCACATGGCAGTAGGTGCTGTGTCAAAATGGAAGCTGGTCCTATTAATGGGAGCCAGCCACAAAACAACAGTTGAAACGTTAAGTGGCTCTGTGCAAAGCGATTTAACCTCTAGCATCCTCAGTTTCTCAAGTGTAAAATTATGTATCTCTAAATGGTTGTTACAGGGATTGAATGAAATAATGCTATAAGCATTTAGCATAAATGTTGCAGCTTATCATGAATGCCTAGCAAATACTAATTGGATGAATTAACGAATGCCTGTGTGAGGGCTGTGGAGCAGACTAAGAGAATTGAGGAATGAAAATATAGGTTGGGAGACAGGACATATGAGAAAAACAAAGGCAAACCCCATTGCATAATCTTTACCAAGTGCTTAAAGATGCTGAAAACTAGAGCATGGTCAAAGACTAACCAAAATAGATGGTACAACATAATAACTTAGGAAGACACTGACCTTGTAAATGACAGCAGAATGGGATGAAGGTGATGCACTATGGACAAATAAAGGGATTCTTCTAGATTAAAGATTTATTGGAAAACATGAAGGATTTAGGATTGGAATTCCCTAAGAACTCTTGCCATCCAAACATTCTACTTTTGACCCTAATTCTTGAGTTTCAAGTCAAGTCTGGGGAATGGTTGTAACCACCTCCCCCAGCTTTCCTGTTCACATAGCTCAACCGTGATAATATCAGTCATTCTCCACATGTCTGAGTTTTTTAAAACATTTCTAGAGTTTTTAAAATGTAATTTTCAAAAATTACTTTCACCAATTAGCTCTGTTTTCACCACAGCACCCTAAGATGAAAACATTCCCCCCGTTTTAGATATGCAGGAAGTGAGATCCCAAGAAAAAAACAAGACTTGCCCCAAACTTCATATCCAGAAAATGATACCTATAGAACCCGTCTCTCTGGCTGCCAAGAACGGGTTAGGAATTTTTTTCTCTTATATCTCAGCACCCTGTGACAATCACTGGACTTTTCTGTCTTTCCTATGACATTAAAAGTTTCTTAAAATGGAGGAGATTTTCTTATTAATCTCTGTATCTGCAGTGAATTTGTGTGTGCCTGGCAAGAAAGGATGCTCAAGAAATGTTTAATAAATGCAATAAATGTTTCATAAATAAATGAAAAGTTGAACAAATTGAATGAGTGAACAAACTAAGTCTCCCAATTTAATCAATTATATCTCAGTGAATAAAAGCCAAATATAAAAATTGTGCACTCCTTTATTCTTTCATTTTCTCTCCCCCTTTCTCCCTTCCTCCTCCTCCTCTTTCTCTTTCAAGCTTGTACATACACACAAACAAATGGGAAAATGAAACTTGACTGATTCTGAATATTCTTTAAAAGAAATATCAAAATTAAAGACTATCAGATTCTATGTCTAGCTATCATATAACAAATCAGATTCTGTGAAAATAAATTTGTATTTTCAGAAGACATATTTTTTGATGTTGTTGTTTTGTTTTGTTTTGAGTTGGAGTCTCACTCTGTCACCCAGACTGGAGTGCAGTGACTGCTCCTGGCCACTGCAGCCTCGACCTGCTGGGCTCCAGCGATCCTTCCACCTCAGCCTTCCAAGTAGCTGGAACTACAGGCACTCGCTACCACGCCCGACTATCAGAAGACATATTTCAAATACAGACATGAAAGTTTACTTCTTAAAAAGTCTTCAATTAATCACTTTAATAGTAATAAAATAAATGTATTCCAATTCAGGAAACAGGGCATGTCATGTCACTTGCATGGAAATTGTAGGTATAAGATGCAGTTAGAAAAACACCTCTTTCTTCAATCATTTCCAATCGCATGTTTGAAGGTACTTTGGGTGATGGATAGACCTTCCATGCAATAAACAAGATACAAGCTTGATTAACTTTGTGCACTCACTAGCAGACCAGAGAGAGTTTGACAGTTTTGAAAGAGGTCCATTTTCTTTGGAATTTAAGTATAAAGATTGTGAAATATCCAAAAATTGAGATTTAGAGGGCAGATTTCTACAATTACAAATGAATAAGGAAAACGGATATATGTTAAGAAAAGCAAAAACAAAATGCAACAAAAAATAGAAACACAAATGTGGCTTACTTTTATAAGCCCAAACAGCATGATAATACCTATGTTTATAATATTCTAGCCTCTTGGTGTTAACTCTATGGCTGTTTCTTTTTCTTATCCAGTGATCTCCACCTTACCTTTCAAAAAAGAGCTATGCTATTTAGCTTTTTTTCCCAAAATTACACTGTTTCAATATTTTTTATTGTATAATTCCAGAATGATAAGTTACTGAACTATATCAAAACTAACAGTAGAATTCACAGCAAAATTAAAATTTTAACCAGGCAGCCACTATATTACATCTGTTTTGCCCATACAACCTTAGAAATAGTCACAGGAAAATCCACTGAATTATGGTCAATTCTTCATGTGTTCATTGAATGCTGTCTGTGTGAGAGGCGAGAGTATATAAAAGTGAAGGCATGATAACAGCTTATGTGTTGTGTTACTTTTTAATGAATATGATACTAAAACATGGTCAGAGAGTTTTTGTCCCTCTCCTTTCTCTCTCATTGACTTCCCCATCAAGACAGGAACAAAGGTATTTATGATTGTCACAATTGAAAAAAAGAAAGAATAAAATAATAATCTGGGTAAGTCCTTCCCAAGAGAAAAGTGGAATTTAAACCCAAGTCACTTCCAGACAGCAGTAAAACACTTATTTAAAATAAACTTTCTACATCTGCACTTCTTACAAATCAAAACAGCCCTTTAAGGTATTTTATATGTGAATCCCATGTATTCTTATTTAGATAATGATAAGGTAAAAAGAAGGCAAAATAAAGGCTGAGTGATACCTACAAAGAAAAAGTCACCTTCCTTTTTAAAAAAGTAATCTGTACTGCCAATTTATACAAAAGAGAGCACTAGTAATTGGGAACTTAAAATACTAACCCCTTGCATTTGTGGTCACTCATTTTCCTTCTTAGCAGTCTTGATTTAAAGAATATCAGTCTTTTCTAGTTCTCCTATTTCTCTGTACATTTTTAATTTTGTTATTTTACAACTTTCTCATCATTTGAACATGAAATTATGGAGTACCCCAAGACTCTCTTTTTTGCCTTATCATTGTACCAGAGTAATCTCACAAACTCCCATAGCCCTAAGAGAAAACTCCCAAATGTTTACTCTAATCACAGATCATTCTCCCAAACTCCAGTCATACATTTGCAACTGCCTATTGGACTTTTCCACATAGGCATCTCATGGTCTTTAAACACAATGCATCCTAATTAAAACTCAGTATCACACCCCATCTCAATTTTCCTTTTTAAAATCTCTGTGCAGTGGGCATGGTCATTCAAGAAGATGGAAACATTTTTTACTGTTGTTTCTCTCATCTCTTAAATCCAGTCAGCAACTACAGGTGACCCCTGAATAACACAAGTTTAAATGACCAAGTCCAGCTCTGTCACTCCTGAGACAGCAAGACCACCCCTCCTCTTCTGCTTCCTCCTCGGCCTAGTCAATGTGAAGACAATGAAGATGAAAACCTTTATGATGATCCACTTCCACTTAACAAATACTAAATATAGTTTCTCTTCCTTGTGATTTTTCTTAAAAACAGTTTCTTTTATCTAGCTAACTTTATTTTAAGAATACAGTATATAATACACTTAACATAAAGAATATGGGTTAATTGACTGTTTATGTTATCAGTAAGGCTTCCGGTCAACAGTAGGCTATAAGTAGTTAAGTTTAGAGTGATTCAAAAGTTATTCATGGATTTTTTACTGCATGGGATGTTGGTTTCCCTAATCCTCGCATTGTTCAAGAGTCAACTGTACACCATATATCATGTAAGAAATTTACAACAGTATAATTTCATTTCTTTCCACCTTTTCTTTTACAAATTTTGTTAAAACTTTATTTCTGCCTATGTTACAAACATCCAAGAAATTATCATTTTTCCCTTATAAAAGCAAGTACATTTAAAAGAAATTTAAAAATTAGAAGTTTCCTTTTATATTTACAATATATGTATAATTTCTAGAAATGTTCATTCCTTTGAGTAGATCAAAGTTTCCACTTGATGTCATGTTCATTCAGCCAAAGGGCTTCCTTTAACATTTCTTGCAGTATACTTCTACAGGCAATGGGTTCTCTCATCTTTTGTGTTTTTTTGAAAGACCATTTTACTTCCATTTAGAAAGATATTTTTGCTGAATATAAAATTTTAGGTTTACAGTTTCTTTCAGTCTTTTAAATATGTCATTTTTTCTTTCAATCGATATAGTTCGTAAACATTCTTTATCTTTGTTTCTCAGTATGTAATATATCTTTTATCTTTGGCTGCTTTTAAAAAATTATTTCTATTGCTGGGTTTCAGCAACTTGATTATGACATGCTCTGGTGTGGTGTTCTTTGCTTTTATTCTGATTGTAGTTAATTGAAGTTTTTGAATTTGTGGGTTTATATAATTTCTTAAATTTGGAAAAATCTTTGACTATGATTTTTTTTTTCTGTTCAATATCATCCTCTTCATTTGGGGATAACTTTAATTACACTTATGTTAGAGTGTTTGATATTGTCTCACAGGTCACTGATGCTCTATCAATTTTTCACTCATTTGTCTATATTTCATTTAAGTTTTTTATTTTTTTAAGTTTTTATTGCTATGTCTTCAGTTTACAAACTTTTATCCTACATTGTCCAATGCACTCGTAGTTTTGTGGTGCATCGTTCTTATTTCAAATATTGTATTTTTCATCTAAAAGTTTCATTTACTTATTGTATGTTCTCATGTATTCTCCTCACTATGCTTATTTTCCTTCAAATTCTTGATCACATTGAGCATGTTTTTAGCAACCATTTTAAAGTCCGTACTTGCTAATTCCATCACCTGGGTTATTTCCTAGTCTATTTCTATTTACTGACTTTATTTGCATAGTTATGAATAACACTTTCCTGCTTCTTCACAAATCCAGTAATATTTGGTCATAAAATGGACATTTTGCATTTTACTTTTGAGTATTGGGAATTTTTGTATTATTTTGGAGTTTTTGCAGGCAAGTTTGTTCTCACAGTTAGTTAACTTAAATGCAGAGCATATTGATTTCACTCAAGGCTAGTTTTAACCATTCCTCCACGATTAGGGCAGTACCGCAGCTAAGGCTTGGACCCTGTGGTACCTCCACTGAATGCTTCAACTGGCCAATGAGGATTCCACCCCTCTAGCTTTTCTGAAATCAAGATTCCTAGTCATGTGTTAATTTTAGGAATTGTTTGTCTTTCAGCTCCCCAATTGTTCTTTGTCTGACCTCATGAAATTTCATCCTGGACATGCATGGCTTCCTGCACAGCAATAGATTAAAGGGAGATTCATTAATAATTGCTGGAGATACTTCTCCACATAGCTCTCTCCTTTTTGGTATTCTGCTCTCCCAAATTCCAGGAACCTCAGCCTTTCCAATAGCCAACATTTTGTTTCCTCAACTCAATGACAGTGCATGCTTGAGATACCCCTTCCAGTACTGTATCCTGGAAATGCTTCAAAACCTGTTGCCAGACTATCATTTTATTTATTTACTTTGCTTCCATCTCCCAGTGATCAGTCATGTACTTCCTGTTGGTCAATATATGAAAACTGTTGCCTCACTATTTTGTTTAGTTTTCTTTTTGTTTATAGTGGACGTGTAAGTCTCTTTCCATTTACTCTACTGTGAGCAGGTCTGGAAGTTTCCTTGTGCACTTAAGAAATAATTTCACACATTTCATTTTATTTTGGAAAATTTCAAACATAGGGATAGGTGAAAGAATGGAATAATCACCTCCCATATATCCACCATAGATATTCAACAATTATTATTATTTTGCCACATTTATTTAGATATACATATATATGAATACATGTTTTGTATATATGTATATTTTTTTCTTGTTCCAGTTGGAATTAAGTTCCAGGAGTCATGACTCTTCCTCCCTAAAACTTCAGCATAGGTCTTTCAAAACAATTTTTTAATTCTATATAACAATAAGATCAATAATTATCAATGTTGACAATTTTGAAATACTTTCTAATATATAACCCTTTTCTTAAATTTCATCATTGTACCCAAAATATTTTTTATATATTTTCCAAATCAGATTCTAATCAAGCTTTACTCATTGAACTTGGTTGTTAAGTATATTTAGACTCATTTAATCTACAATATTGACTTTTTCATGGCATTGACATTTAAAGAAATCAGACCCTTTATTTTGTATAATATTCTATATTTTGGGTGTTTTTGATTGTTCCCTCATGGTGTCATATAAATTATTCCTCTACTCGAAACTGAAAGCTATGTCTATTTACTTAATTAGATTCAGGCAAAACATTTTGGAAAAAAATAAATCTTACATGTTGCTCTGTACTTCATATTGTCTCACATGACTTTTCTCTCCTTTCCTCTGACAAAGCTTATCTAGATTATTGCTCTGGTCCTAGGTACCTTAGTCTAAATAGGAGCCAGATGTTGGAGAAAATATACTACCCATTACTATCTTTCTCCCTCTTTTTCCTCTGATCTTTGTAAATGTGCTTCAGATCAAACTTTGTTTGTGTTGCCATGCTCAGCTCCTACTGATGTCCAATCTATTTTTCTAAAATCCTCTTAATAAAGCCCTATCTTCTTGCTACTCTGCTTTCAAATAGGTCACCTTCAGCCTAAGTTTCTCTCTCACACATATACAATACCTTACTGAAAGTTACAATAGGATATTTTTCTAATATTTTCCCCAAAATATAGTCTTATTGGATATGATTTCTATTTTCTTTTGTATTTTATGTTCAACCTTCTAATGTCACGTTTAGATTCAGCTCTTATAGAAAACCTGTAACATTTTTAAAAATCATTGCATTTCTCCTTACATCTCATCAGAGATGTACTCAATGCATTTTCAGCCTCCATGTGACAGGTGAATTGTGCCTGCAGAAACAAAAGAGAATGGCAGTTCAGTAGGTCAACAACAGTGTCCAAAATAGAATTTTAAATCATTTATCTTTTTTGTCATATCAAGTGTATTTTATCTTATTTTACTTATTTATTTTATTTTACTTTTACTGTTATTTTGTTTCTCCTATGTGCTCTGTTTCCCAATAAGACTTTGGCCTTTTGTTTGCTTTCATTTTTCTCAGGGTTTTGTAAAGTACACTTGCCATTTTAAAATCTGTGAATAGTTACCAATCCTTAGCAAGTACATCTCTATCACAATGCAAAATAAAGTTTTTCTTTTATTTTCGCCTATGAAATATGAAAAAATCAACACACTTTTTTTCCTCTCTTTATTCTTTCCAGTTTTGTTATTATGATCTGAGATTTAAACTCCAGATGATTGTCATAAATTTATCATTATTTGTCACTGTCACGCATTGTTTGTTGGTATTTGTACTGAGTTTTGTAATCACCTTTACAACAATTATTCTGACATCAGTCTATATTTAAATGGACTCATTGCTTATTGCTAGTGCTCAATACCTATTTCCTCATACATATATTTTAATTTTGTCTTATCTCTTAGAAGTCTTGGGTACTATTCACACATTTTTTTCTAAGATAAAAATTGAGTGGAACACATTCCAATATTTCTCTGAACTTCATATTTGAACATCATTTTGACTAGATTTTAAATGAATCCTAGTCTTTTTTCTTCAAAACTCACATAGAATATTGGTTTTCAATTTTTCTAGCAATAGAAACCCCAGTTTAAAAATGTACTTAGCACCTTAATACTTAAAATAGTTTAAAGTTGTGTAATAATAGTTTAAATTTGTGTAGGTAACATCAGTTTTGATCAAGCTTCTTTCATCCTCAGGCATGTCTGAGAACTTAACATTCAAACTTCCACATGTTCAAATTAGCAGAATATTCAATCACATTTTTATTGCCGCATGGCCCTACCTCTTTAATATAGCAAGAAGCTTCTAAATATTTACTTTTGTTCAAAAGGTCAACCCTGTGTTTCTCACTTAATCCTTCAAGTCAGATCGCAATGTGTCCTCAAGGCTAACAGACTCCATATCTATTTTTGTTTTCTCAGTGCCTTGAACTATGTCAATATTAAACAGTTACTTTCCTATATTAACTATTGCAGCGGAAAAGTCTGAGGACAGTCTGCCTTTTGAAGGCAATGTGCTTTTAGTTTTAATAAATGTATACAGTTTTACATTTATCTTTATAATTTAATTTTCATCAAGATGTGTTTTAACACAGGGTTTTTTTTAAAAAAATTTTGCCTATTTGGTTGTTCTTTTCCATTAATTCTACAGGTCTTGTAGTGAATGGAATTTCCTTTTAGATTCTGGCAATAAGAATCAGTCTTCATTCTTTGTGTTGTTGTGAGGTGTTTTTTTAAATATATATTCCTGCATGGGTTTTTATAGTGAAAACCCATTTAAATCTGCAATATTATCTTCTTTATATATGCTCATTAAGCATGTGTTAAATAATGCATTCTTAAATTCGTATAATATTTCAAATGCTAAGGAAATGAACTAACTCTTTGCTCATCCGTATTTTTGGAGTGTTTAATTACATGAAATTTTGAATGCCTGAATATACACAAAAAATTATTTATATTTGAAATACAAAATCAACATATTTTCTCAATTAAAAATATGTAAAAATAGTATAACTAACTGCAACAAGATAGTACTCTCAGTATAGATCTCTGATTCTATACTTTTACAAGAAGAATTTTAACAGGGAAGATTTTGTTTATTATGTCAATTCAAAATATTATCTATGTCTTCCCAATTATTTTCAGGAGTTTCTGAAAAGTCACTCAATTAGAATTAATTATGCTAAAAAAAGTCTTAAGAATTTTATACTCTATTGCCACATAGGTTTGTTGAAAGCAACATTGATCATTTTATCAGACTTGTTTGTAGCAAACAAACAACTAAATAAATTCGTCATTCCTGGCCTACGAAAATGAAAAAGCAAGCTACAGAGTGAAAAAAAAAATTCACAATACATATATTTAGCAAAGACTATTGTCCAAAATATATAAACAACATTTATAACTGAATAATAAAATGATTAACAATCCAATTTTTTAAATAGACAATAATTTGTACTCTCTTCATAAAGAAAATATACAAATGACCAATAGGAACATGAAACAATAACTCAGCATTATTAGTCAACAGGGAATACCAAATAAAACCTCCAAAAAAGAAACCATTATATTCACACTAGAATGGCTAAAATTATCAAGAATTATGATAGCAAGTATTGGTGAGATTGTGGAATAATTTGAACTTCTTATATATTATTGGCGAAATTTCAAAATAATACATCTAATTCAGAAAACAATTTGGCAGTAGCTTCTTACAAAGTTAAACACATACTTACCATATGAACCGGTAATTCTACTGCTACGAATGTACCCAAGAGAAATAAAAACAGGTCCACAGAAAACACCTGCATATGAATGTTCATAGCAGCATTAGTCACAATACCCAAAATCTGGAATCATTTCAAATGTCCTTCAACTGGTAAATGGATAAAGAAACTTTGTTCTGTTCATACGATGGAGTACTACTCGACAATAAAAAATGAATTATCCATTTACACAACCACATGGATAAATGTCAAAGTCATTACGATGAACAAAAGAAACCTAACACAAATAGCCTATACTGTATAATTTCATTTATATGATATGCTGGAAAAATTAAATCTAATCCCTAGTGTCCAAAATCAAATCTGTAGGTCTAGAATATTGTGGGGAGGGAATAAGTGAATGCAAAGAGACAGGATAAAATTTTGTGGGTCAAGGAAACACTCCGTATCTTGATAGTGGTTATGACTGCATGACCGTAAGTATTTATCAAAACTCATCAAACTGACCCTTGAAACAGTTACATCACATTATAGATAAATTATACCTCAATAAACTTGATATATAAGTTATAATAAGAGAACATCAATTTAAAAATAAGAAAGACTGCAAGATTATAAACTTAGTCTGAGATATATACTACCAGCAGCAAATAGTGGATCAAGAAATCTTTATTAATGGAAAGAAAAGAACAAGTGGCCTATATTACAGGAACTGAATTTGTGAGAGAACAAAAAACCGGCAAATCTTTCTGTTTAGACCCACATATCAATCAGTACCTCCAAGTCATGCTCCCATATTGCCTTATCAACCTATGTCACATGCTCAAATCAGCACGAAGTCAGTGTGTAGCACTCATTGTCCCTATCCCAGATCACTGGCTTGGAACACAGCACACATTCATCAAACAGTTTATCTCCAGAATCCCTCACTTGCCTGTGACTGGCTTAGTTTCTGTACATAGAAAGGACAATAATAACTTTAGCCAATTAACTCAGAGGGAACGTCTGATGAATCATGAGATATGCCACGTTTCCTGTGAGACACTAGAAAATAAAGCGTTAGGTAAAGGACCAATTTTAGCTCAGGAGAACTTGCAGATATGTGTTTAACAATCCAATTAATAAATTAAATGCAGTAGGAGAAAATAAAACTTCTGAAAAAAACTAACTTTTTTTAACTTTGATTTGTTTCCCACTTTTACTAATTTCTATTTTGACTCCACATGCTAGGCCCTTTTTATATAAAATAGATTCTATAAAAAATACTTGCTGAATGTTCCAAGAGTCTTCTCATTGCATTTTTTATAGTGCAGCTAAAACACAAATTGGAGTTTGCTTTCTATACAATGGGCAAAGATTATTTTCATGAAACTACTTGGAGTGTTGATAAATTTTGACCTTTGCTGCGATGTTAGGTAAAAGTCTAGAGGTATACAAAAAAAAAAAATTGTTTGGCTTCCTTAGAGAGTAATGGGAGAGGTCAGGAGTTGAAAATGTCTCCAAATACTTTGATAAAGGAGTATATTCTAACTGCTAGAAAGATCCACCTATGCTTCCTAACCAGCACTTCTGCTCCCACTTGGGGTCTGATCCTTTTGTTTAGTAAACTGGTGAGTTCCTAAAAGGCACTGAGTCATATCGGAGCCTCACCTCATCCTGACTTGTTGGTTCTTAGGAATTTAACTGCCATATGCAAGCTGCAAGATCTAGAAGCAAATTTAGGCAAGTCTTTCTGTGCATAGGCAATAAGACTTCCTTATGAATGAGAAATACACACACACACACACACACACACACACACACACACACACAAAACAACAACAACTACAACAGCCACCACCACCAATACTCCAGTGACTTTCGAAGTTATGAAAAATTCAACTTACATTCCAGGGCTTAAACATCCAGACTCTCATACTCTTCAATCCTGTCTAGGCAACACTTGTTGCTTTACCTGAAGTATTTTAACATTTTCTGTCCTATGAAAATGCACCAAAGAACAATTCAAGTATCTAAAACATATTAGTATTGGATGGATTTTTCACAATGGGAATAAAGTCCCTGCTTTAAAATTGGATACGTTTGTGACCTTCCCTGAAATAGCTTAATTTCCCCCAGAATGCTTGTAAAATATTGTTTGAGCTACTAAACTTAGATATGGATGAGCTTTTCAGGAACATATTATGAAACACAATGTACTAGATGCTTATTGCTGATACAACAAATTATCAGAAACTTAGTGGCTTAAAACACACAAATTTATTAACTTAGCATTCTGGAGGACAGAAGGTCTGAAATGGGTCTCACTGAGTTAAAATCAAATTGTTGACAAGGCCAGGTTTCTTCTGAAGGCTCTAGAGGAGAATCCAGTTCTTTCCTTTATCTAAAAACCATATATGTTTCATGTCTCATGGCCCTTTCTCCACCCCCCCCCCCTTTTTTTTAGCCATGTAGCACTTTCAAATGTCTTTCCTCTGGACTATTCTTCTATCCTCACATCTCCTTCTATGACCCTCCGGCCTTCCCTTTATATGGACTTTCACGTATATTCAGCCCACTCAAATAATCCAGAACAATCTTCTCATCTCAAGATGCTTAACTAATGACATCTGCAAGTCTTTAATGCCATCTAAGGTAACATATTCACAGGTTCCAGGGACTAGGATATGGAAATCTTTCCGGGGTCATTATTCTGCCGATCACACATGATGACATGTTATTTTCTATCTTGTTCCCCCAAAAAACCATACTAATAAACTAATTCATAAAGTTCTTTGTCCTTGCACATGAAGCTGCAATGTTAGAACAATTTATAAAATTTGTATATGAGCTAGGTTTAGAATAATGCCAATGTCAGAGGATAGAAGGCTGGAAACATTCAGTTCCATTGAACTAAACTTGAATAAATTGAATCCAATTAAAATTTTGTGAGAGAAGCCATACATATTCTAATTAATTATGTACTTATTTTGCCAAGCTCTTATATGATATTTAGCTCCCATTTCATCCTATGTGATACAAAACAAGTGAGTAGATAATTCTCTTTTACATATTGTGTATACCCAAATAAGTTTCCCTATTGAATGGGCTGTATTATTTATTCTTCAACAGCAGAGAAACTAAACAAATCTATTAGCTATTTGGAGGTCACTTAGGCTTTAAGAAGCTGTTCTGTCATTATAGAGTCATAAAACTTAATGGCCCATGAATGCTGTGAAGTTCAACACCAAAGGCTAAAGAGGGTAAAACAATGCATTAATTACAACCCGTTAAAATCAGCAGTTAGTTAGGGGAAATGTGGTTACATGGAAACTTCAAAACACTTTAACAAATAAAACACGTTTACAACAGTAACAACAGAAACATTTTAAAATTTTAAAAAATTATATTTTACCACTCTAGCATCTTATTGGTGTCCACTGTACCTGGCCCTTTTCCAGCTCTATGCATGTACATATCGTGTTTTGATATATGTGTCATCTTCATATAGATACAAATTTTTATTCAGCTTTTTACACCCTGCTTAATGTCCTTTTTTTTTAGTAAACTATGTGATTGTCAATACAAATTTTAATGCCTACAGTTTATTAGGCATGTATATCCACAGCATGTATATAACATGATTTTCTTGATTCTATGATTGGACTTTCATTTTTTAACCATTATAAATCCTGCTGCAATTAACATTTATGTGTATTTTTTTTTTCTTGCAGAATGGGGAGGCTATTTTCTTGGGACAACTTTTGAAAGGTGTAATACATAGTCATATGGAATTTTAAAACAAAAGATAGAAGGTTTTGTTCTATGTTCATCCATAGAGAAAGCCTCTCCTAGAGATAGCAAAAATATAAAGATGTCAATATTATTTTTCTACCAACATTCATGCCACGTCTGAAATAATATCCCTGAGGACAGAGATAAGATTGAAGAATATGCTGAATAAGTACAAAAATTTAAATATGGACAGTTTTTTGTGGATTATATTTAAAAGATTATATATATTGAGGATTTGGACAGGTGCAAAATGCATGTAGCAATTTATGCACATGTAGGATTTATGCACATGACATATATTATGTTTATATTAATGTATGTTAAATATTAAATTTATCAGTTATTGTGCCTCTCATGAACGTTAATTCTTTAAAAAGAGGGTACTGAAGTTCTATCCCTATTGAAAGGTAACTATAGAAACCTAGAAGAAACTTAGCTTATCCTTTAGTCTTTTTGCCTCAGCATAACCATTAGAAAGCATTCAGACATTCTACTGCAGGACAAACAGCAGCCTATCCCATCCCCCTTGGCAAATCTCCTTCAGATACAAGACCAGGACAACCCAACCATTCATAGTTTAGCATAATAATCTCTAGTAAACTTTTAGATTCCTTGTCAAGGCCAAAGTCATAAGAGTTTGTGAGTTTCAAATGTCTGAGTTTGTGAATTGCAACTGTCTAACAAGTCTCTTGCAGGAGTCTTCCCCCCACCCCCCCAGCTAGGGGTTAACCGAATCAGCCCTCTGTGAACTAAGTGACACAGATAAGCCCCACCATGGCAGCAATCATGTGACCAACCCACCCATCTGCCTGCTGTCCATCACCTGACATCATCAGTACCTGCGCTTGTCTGCCCCTTTGTGATGACGTGGAAGCAGACCACCACCCAATCATCCTAATGATCTTCTCCCATCAAGGAGAATGGTTAAAAGGACTCAACCACAAGCAACCAGCGGCCATTGCCTTGCTAGACTCTGGTGTGGCCATGTACTCTTTGAGCTATGGCTATCACCACGCTTCCTGGCTTTGGCCCCCTCCCCCACCTTGGGGGAGGTGAATCTTCTCTCTTCCTTCTCTTTCTCTCTCTAATTTACTTTTAAATAAACTTTTCTTTCTTAACCTTTTTGTGTGTCACAATTCTTTGCATTTACTCAGATCTCTGGGTTACTGGTGCTGTGTGTCTCCCCTCCCTCTCCACCTTGCAGCCCTCACCCTGTCCTTATCCTAACACCTATATGTTGTTTAAGTTACCAAATTTAAGTGGTAATACAGACATGTTAGAATTTTCATAGTATATATATATATATTTTAATGTCAATAATGAAGTGTAATGCAAGATTTTTTTCAGGTAATGAAATGAAGGCAATTTTTAATGCATTTATCATGCTACTTGTCGCTTTACTTGCAAATTCAAATATACAAGAAGGAAAGACATTATGTCAAAATTGGCAGCAAAATACTTAATATAAGTGAGCTATGAGTTAAAGGTACCAAAGTGTGGGGGGAAATACAATAAAATGAGATGTTTTCCAGTTTTATTTACATTATATAGCTATATGATATTTACCTAAGGAATTCACAATCATATGTAATTTGACATTTAAGTCGGAAATATCAAAATGTACCAAGCATTAAGAGGTATATGACCTGCTCAATAATGTGAGAGAGGCTAGAATTCACATTAATGAAAAAAGTGATCGGTTACCCTTTTCAGAAAGAGAGTCTTTTTCAGTGGACTAACTGTCCCTGATTACAAGGAGTTAATCTACCAGAGAATTCCTGAGGCAACAACACTTACTTAATATACAAAAATACTAATATACTCAAAATGTAAAATTCACTGGTTGAAGATTCCATTACATATCACTGAGAATAAAAGAGGCAAATCTGAATCTCTGCTAAGAGCTGTTGAAATGACAATAATGATCAATTTTCAAAAAAGAGAACCATTAGTATATGAAGAGTTATTACTAATTTGTAAACAATAGAGAACTTATACCAAGTGGCATGATTAGTCTCTGTGAACAACGCTAAATTACATTTTCTCTCTTCTCAAGATAATTTATTATTAAGGTTAGTTTTCATTTTTATGTGAATGGTTATTTATTTATATTTTAGGATATGTAACTTCTCATTCATTCTTTCATTCTGAGCATCTATTAAGTGCCAGATACTGTGAATATATCAGTGAGAACAGACATAAAAATCCATGCTCTCTGGAGCTTACATTCTAATAGATATCTTTTTATGGCACATATTTTTTTCTATGACAAAACATCAAAGGAGTCCATTATTATTGGTAAAACAGAAAAAGAAACAACATAGTGGCATAGTTGTCAAACACAGGACCTTATTCTAGAATTACACTGAAGAGTATAACAAGCAGCAATATATTTCAGCAAATACCAGAAAGGAAATAAATAATGCATGCCCACAGGAGTGTGAGAATTTACACCAAGTTTGTTTTCTAAAATATTTGACAGAGATCTGATATGCAACTCACCCTTCTCTTTTGAGTGGGCCCAACCTGTGGCAAAAATTTGCATGCCTCTCTTTGCCACCACGTCCTTTCTTATCCATAGTCTTTCATAACAACAGCGTAGGTTGCCACACAGAAAGGCAGTAGCCAACAGGTAAATTTCCTTACGTCCATTTTATTTTCTTATCCCCTAGGTCCCTAAGTTATCCCTGGCTATGTTGCTTGAAGGAGGAATGGAAAACACAAGGGTACCCTAACAATTGTATCTCATATCAGGTTTCTTCTGAGAAAGAAATCTGGGTAATCGTGCTATGGCATAAACGTATAATTGGACTCCAACTAACTAGCTGAGAAGCTGACAGCAGCAGAAAAATTCCCTTCAGAGACTTAAACTTGTGTGGCTTGGAATGGCTAACTCACCTTGTCAGAGGCAAGTGGCCTCAATTTGAGGATCTTTTAGAAGCAACAATGCTTAGCATATGGGCTGCAAAGGAAGCAAATCACTTTCGTATATTTTAATGCATTATCATATAGCCAATACATTCCAAATACCTTAAATATCTCCTCTTGCCCACACTTCAGAGAGTAAATTCAATACTAGCCATTATTGCATCATCTTTAAAGAAATATTTTGCTATTTAATTCAGTTCTATGAATATGCAATTACATAATTATTCTAAACATTATAGTGAAGTCTAACAAGACTACGGAAAATCTATAGAACTATCACCCAGAAAACATTACAAAATTTCTAGTCAGGAGCATACCAGCCTCTAGGGGATTTTCCAGTATCACCTTGGACATCTTCCTGGTGTGGCAGAAAATAATCTCACAGCTTATCAATAGTCAAGTCAAATTCCATTTGCCTTTGGCTATTTGAAGTTGAAAATTCACCCTCAATACAGCCCTACCTTTCCTATCTAGATAAGAATTGAAAATATTATTTATTGGCAGAGTCTTAATCATTTATAAAATGAGACTTTGAATTTTCATCCTTAAAGTTTATTTATTTGTTTATTTTTTGCTTTCCAAAAATAAGTACAAACTCTAAATTACATCTGTTTGGCTACAGAAGTGATATATATTATTCTTGGCCTAAATGCCCAGTGCAGGTTGCTTTGGAAACCAGTTTCTAGATTTCTTTGGTCAACGAATAATGGCTAATCTATTAGCTATTACATTGTTTTCTCATATCAGTTTCTTTAAAGGATATGTAGTCCGTATTATGTCTATTGATTTCCGGAGACTTAAAATCAGTTAGTACATAGCTTCTTTTCAGATATATTGATCCTCTGAGAATAGACAACACAAACTTTCTGAAAGATTAAAAAATTTTAATTTACAGGTAATATATCTTATATGATGCAGCAGAAGTTAATAAGCACTTTAGTTTACATGTCTGTAAGTTACTTAAAACAATACATGTTTGCTTACTCTAATGGAATTTCTTGATTCCTTTGTTAGAGAGAACACGGTTGGGTTGTTTTTTCCTTCTGCAAAGTTCCAAAACACAACGTGAACAATGTTAGCAATTTATAAATCAATCATCTTCACTCTCTCCATTTTTCACTACTGCCTATTTCCTCAGCGTCTGTTCCTGCCCTTGGATATCCTGAACACTTGCAAGTCCTTGAAGTGGTAGAACTTATTTGATCAGTTATTAGGGGAGTATCTGTACTACTCTGCCCTAAAATAAAATTCATGTAACATCAGTCCAAATGCCTCCTCCAAAAGCATTACCATAGTCCTTAAAGAACACCCTCACTGACATTTTAATATACAATTTCAGGTGGAATTAAGAAAAGTATGCCAATTTTGTGCTACTATAAATTATAAACAACACAATTTAAATACACATATGGGCGGGGCACGGTGGCTCATGCCTATAATCCCAGCACTTTGGGAGGCCGAGGTGGGAGGATTGCCCGAGAACACGGGTTCGAGACCAGCCTAGGCAACTTAGCGAGACCTCATCTCTACAATAAATCAAAAAATAGCCAGGTGTGATGGTGCTTGCCTGTAGTTCCAGCTACTTGGAAGGCTGAGGTGGAAAGACTGCCTGAGCCCAGCAGGTCAAAGCTATGGTGGCTGTGAGCATGCCACTGCATTGTATACATTTTAATACATTTTCTTACTAAACTTAAAAAGGAAAATACAGTTTAGAGTCATGTCATCATTACTAGGACCTGTGGAGTCTAAATTTGTTTACTTAGTCTGTAGTCAAAATCTCCAATTGGCAAAAGGAGACTTTTACTTGAATATTTCCCTTCTTGCTTCAGGTCAGCTGTGCCAAAATGTTTACTCTTCATCTTCCTGGGAAATCAATTCTTCTGTACCACCTTCCCTTGTCAGTCAGTGACATCTTCAATCCTTTAGTAGTCCCACTACCAAACCTTAAAGCCCTTTCTGAATCTTTTTTTAATATTCATTGTCTTCATCCTTATAGCCCCTTGGTAATTCTATTGATTTGCCTTTTTTATGGTCCACTGCTACCACCCAAGTCTGAATACATATCACCTCACACTTGGACAATTAACAACAGATGCTTCCAGCTTTAGAAACTCTCAAGATCTATCATACTCAGTCAAGATCTATCATAGTCAGTGTTCTATCACAGAAACAAAGAACTGAGTACCACATGTTCTCACTCATAAGCATACCTTGAACATTTACCATAATACAATAAGAAAGAGATTGGCAGTAGCAGGACACTACCAGGGGATGGGGGGACACATAACATCAATAATGGTACCTGATCTCAAACCAGGTGAAGTGGGGACCAACGAGAGGCCCAAACTTGACCTGTACAATGATCACTTGTATACCTAATTCTAAATTGAACTCCACATCTTTAAAATAAAAAAAATAGACTCTCAAGATTATTTTGCTCCAATTAATCTTATACTTTGTTGCCAGAGCAACTTTCCTAAAACATAAATATTGCTAAAATACTTTTTATTCAAAACATCTAGTGGTTCCTCAATGATTTGTTTGGTGTAACTCAAATGCTATTGAGGCAGGGTAGTCAGTACAGGATAGACATAGATAGACAAATTTCCCATAGGTAGGTTTTAAGAAGCATTCAGACATTTTAAAAATTATACTTTACTGCAGGCCAAGCTGCAGTCCACCCTACCCCCTCCACAAATCAAAAGAAAATTCCATCAGATGTAAGACTAGAAGACAGCCCAACTTTTCAGTTCATGGTTTAGCATAATAATCCCTAAGAATCTTTCAGGTTCCCTGTCAATGGCAGGCAGAAGGCCAAAGACCAGCCCCCTAAAGAACCAAAGCCATAGAAATGATAATAAGACCACCTTGAGCTCAGAAACTTGTGATTTGGAAATGTCTGGCAGGTCTCCTGCAAAAGACAATGTGGTCAGGAAAAGACCATCCCTCCTTGTCTCCCAGGAGCCCAGAGATGTCAATCTCCAGAGTGACAGTTACCTAAACTCCACCCTCTTTAGCATATTAATCATTGCAAAGACATATCAGGTCTATTGTAAAAAGCAAAAGTGCAGTTTCTCTCACCCATTCCACCAGCTCTGGCATGTCTCCTTTTCTTTTCTCCCTTCTTTCTCTAATAAATTTTGTTTGAAAACTTTGTTGGTCATTCTAAAATTCATCTTAGAAATGAGCCAAAGAATCCATGGATTTTTGTGCCACACCCCACCCAGCATCATCATGACATCTGGAATAAGTTCAGCCTCTTAGGTTAATGCTCAAGGTCTTGCATACTCTGACCTGACCTTACCTAGCTGTATCCCCACATCATTTTATGGCAGGGACCCATTTCTCCAGTCAACGTACATCTTGGTAGGTTGGTGAACTGAATCAGTGTAGCAGGTATGTAAAGAATTGTACAGAAGGTAGATTAAAAGAATAGTTTATCCAGAAAGTAGATTAGAAAACAGTGTATTCACTTCTCAAGGGAGAGAAGCAGTCTGCCACTAAGAAAAGCATTGTCCCCAATGTTCAGGGCTGGGGACTTAAAAAGCTTTCCTTTAATTGGGCAAGCAAGCATTCTTGGGTGAGATAACAAAGAAGAGCTGGCTCCCTGGTTGAAAGACGGTGGCGCACAGTGAGACTCAACACCCGTTAAGGCCAAGAGATTTAATGGGTCGAACGTGGTGGGCTACAGGACCTGAGGGTCAGGCTGTAGCGCCTTTATGGGGGTTTAGGGCGACCTGTCAGTCGATTATTGGTTGGCTGGCGCAGCTCCATCCAGGTTGGTGAATTTTTCGCGGGCGTGGGAAAAGGTGAGCCGGACTGTGGAAGAAGAACCCGGAAGGTGCCGTTTCAGATGCCCCCTTTGTTTGCCGGGTCGCCATTTTAGGCGGGGCTGGGTTTGGGCCCCTTTCCAGGAAAAGGGAGGGGATGTGGTTTGCTAGCGCCTGGCAGTGGCCCTGGCGGTGGCCCTTCATTGGTAATAGTGTTTCCTGGTATGGCTGATGACCAGATGGATGGGGGTGGCCAGTCATGAGTGGTCAATCACATAGACAAGAAGGGCTGGGCTGGTAGCTGGAAGGCAAATTCTTGGGACAAGGTAATAACCTAAGAAAGACTGGGCCAGTAGCTGAAAGATTAAGTTCTTGGGACAAGGATGAGATGTTAACCTTAACATCTGTGACTAAGTAGAATGAAGCTCATTTGGGGGCTGGAAAACCGGTTGTTCTTCTAGTTAATAATTATTGCTGGTCATGCAGTATTAACCTAAGTACATGACCAGATCTACTCAGAGTGACCAGAGAAACTCCATTTTGAGTTCTGTCCTTTCATGTGTCCACTGTTTACTGAACACCATAATCGTTTCCAGCACCAAACTTTTCTTCTGCTTTATCAGGGTATGTTCTACCAGGCAGAGTTCCTTAAAGTTAACACTTCAAAAGGTCACCTAGATCAGAATCATCTGAGATGTCTGTAAAACATTCAGACTCCCAAGCCCACAACCCAGACCTATGTCAGGAGACACTTAGAATCTGTACTTTTACAAGCTTCCCAGGTGATTCTGGTGCAGGCTAAATTGTAAGATTCTTGATGTCAAGGACATATGGAATTCCACTTTTAGTCTCCTCTGTCTGGGGCGTAGTGCTGACACATATCAGGAGATGAATATTTTTAAAAAGGATAAAATTTATTCTGGTACATAATATCTTAATAGGAGAATCTCTTCAAATTCCAGATTTTAAGTATGAGGATGAAATTATCTCTCTTTTGCTAAGATCAGGTCTATTCCCTTCAGTCTAGTTTTTATCTACACAACTTAGAAAACTTCATGGCAATCACTAGATAGACTTAGATGTAGGCAGGATATCTGTCCAGCATGGAAGAAGGTCATAGCTTCTATTACAAGCTCTTTCAATGTCATTACTGAGAAAGAAGTTAGGAAGTGAAGGCTATTGGCAGGCTCACAACTAAGTAAATATGTTCTGACTGACAACAAAATGAAGCCCAGGAAGTTGTCACATTCACAGCCAGATATAATGGAAAACTTAATAGGCTGGTGAGGAAGCAAGGCATATAGAGTTTCTGGTCAGAAAAAATAAACAATGAACAAAACAAAGTGTTTTCTCCAACAGCTACTCACTCAACAATGGAAATGCTCGGGTTAATTTTGAAACCTGGAGGAAGCACCAGTGAGGATAAAACCAAAAATAAGAAAAGAAAAAAGATATCCTTGTGGAGATTCCCTTGAGAAAAAACACTGAAGCCTTGCATTCTTTTTGAAAAATTCACTAGCTTTTTCAAAAGGTATATATGCACATGATAAAAATAAATCAAGCCATACATAAGGTTATACAGTTAAAGTAATTATTTCTCCCATGCCTCTTTCCTTTTGTATAAAGGTTCATATTCTTAAGTACTTGGTTATATATAATACATATATGTATATAAAAATACATATATTATTGCATATCTTGACCTTTACTACTAATAATAATTTATAACATCTCTTGAGTTCTTATGTACCAGATAGGATATTATCTAACTCAATTCTCACACCAATTCTACTTTTCACCAAAAAAGTCGAGATTCAGACATTATCAACTTTCCAACTGTTTTTTTTACCACTTGCCACACTTAGAAATTAATAATATTTTATAGCAACACATGGGGGTAATGAAATAAGACTGCTTCCGGTCAAAGTTTACAAGTTAGGAGGCTCTGGTTTATGCACGATTGGTTGGAGTGTAAATTAGTACAACCTCTGTGGAAAGTGGTATGGAGATTACTCAAAGAACTAAAAGTAGATCTACCATTCAATACAGCAGTACTACTATTAGGTATCTAGCCTAAGGGAACAGAGGGAATTATATATATATATATATAAAGACACTGGTTCCTGCATGTTCATCACAGCACTATTCACAATTGCACATATGTAGAACCAATCTAAATGCCCATCAACCCATCAGTGGATAATGAAAATGTGGTATATAAACATCATGGAATACCATACAGTCATAAAAAAGAATGAAACCATGTCCTTTGCAGCAACATGAATTAGAGCTGGAGAACATCATCCTAAGTAAACTGACTCAGAAAGAGAAAACCAAACACCATATAGTCTCACTCTTATGTAGGAGCTAAACAGTCACAAAGATGGACATAATAGACACTGGGGACACCAATAAGGGGAGAGGGGATCAGGGAGGGGGGTAAGGGTTCAGAAACTACCTATGAGCACAATGTTCACTGTCTGGAGAATGGGCCACCTGAGATCCAATCTTCACCACTACACAATATGTCCATGTAATGAATTCACGTGTGTACCCCCTGAATCTTTAATTAATTAAAGATTAAGGCAAAGACGATTTTGGCCCTCCAATAATCCTTTCACGGAGCATCTGGGTTCTCTGGCAATACCAGTTGAGAAGTTCTGCAATTTGCCCAAACGACAATACCTAGTAAGTAAAAGGGATGGATCTAAACCCAGGTATGCCTGACATCAAATTTCTTAACTATTCTGTACTGACTTTCATCTGTAAACCTTTGGTTATAGACTTTGTGTTTAGCATTGGAGGATTATTTTAAATGCTATGAAACAATAGAAGAAAGTCAAAATATGTAGTCAGCTATCACTTGCTTTTAGTTATTGCAAATATAATGCTATGTGTAAAAATGTATACCTCTCTGTGCCACTAAGCATTATAATATAGATTTTGTTACTTGTCTTCCTAACTACTGTACTTCAAACAAGAGGAAATGCCACAAAATGGAATTTATACAACCAAGTTTTAGTAGTCTCGGGAAAGATTTGAGATAGAAGTTACTATATTGAGTCTTAAATATTCTTGGAAATACAATCTGGAAAAACATTTGTTTTCTCTATATATACTCCATGTTCATGACTACAAATCATTAAATCATTTCATTTCTTCAGGCTAAAATTGTTGGGGTATTTCTCTATTGGAAATAATTTACCTTGCATTTGATTTACCAAATAAAAGTACTAACTTGAGTTTTTAAATAAATAGAAGTGAGTCACTTAGAATATTTCATTTCATTATTTTTTATTTAGAAAGTAAAAATCATACAAAAATTCATATGTTCAGTAACTGTTATTTCTAGAATTCAACTATCTTTATTTATTTATTTATTTATTTTTAAGTTTTAAAACAAAGTTTATTAGAGTAAAAAGAGGGGAAAGATAGAGACATACCAGACCTGGCGTGGGTGAGAGAAATAACCAACTATTTTTAAAGTATTATTAAAATGGTAAAGGAGCCGAGGGTTGTGGCTCATGCCTGTAACTCCAAAACTTTGGGAGGTGGAGGTTAGAGGATTCCCTAAGTCCAGGGGTTTGAGACCAACCTGGGCAACTTGGCAACACCTCGTCTCTACAATAAGTAAAAAAATTAGCTGGGCATGGTGGCGTATGCCTGTGGATCCAGCTACTCGGAAGGCTGAGGTGGAAGGATTGCCTAAGCCCAGGAGATCAAGGCTGCCGTGGCTGTGAGTGTGCCACTGCACTCAAACTGGGTGACAGAGTGAGACTCTGACTTGAAAAAAAAAAAAAAAAGAAAGGTAAAGGGTCACTACTGAGCTATGTTTCTATATAATGTATAATTCTGAGACTACCTACCATTTTTATAATATTTTTTAGCTGCATCTAGTACCCATCAGCCAATGATCCTCCATTTCTGAATAGTGAAAAATCAAATGGATACATGTCCCAGATGATTAAATGAAGAATATGAATTATCTTACAAGCTGATAAATGGTTCAAACAAAACTAAAAAATACAATTTATTTAAGGCAATCACTAAAACCCTATATAGAGCAAAGTGAAAAAATATCTCAAGTTATATGTAGTTTGTAAGTATATAATCATCTGAATAAACCATATATTTCAAGTGTTCATAAGAATCATCTTAATTTACAAAAAGTTAAACGAAATATAACACACTATACATTTACTAATGTAAATGTAGTAACACAACTATGGCATTTACATATAGTTCAATATATTGCATATATTTCAATGTTTGTTAATTTTTTCTCCTCATGTACAAACTCCCATTATAAACACTTTCTATGTTTAATTCTTCAAGATATCCATAAAGTACATAGTTCTAAGATGAGATCAAGCTTTACGTGCAGCCTGCAGAAGAATATTATATATCAACTTACTTCAATCTATGTCAGGGTTCTTCATTGTTGACATTTGAGGCCAAGGTGATTCCTTGCTGTGGGGTGTTGCCCTGGAGGGTATTTAGCAGAATTTGTAGTGTCTACCCAGCATCTACCCATTAAATTTCAGATACAACTTTCCCCAGGGGGTGGCAACCAATGACCTTCAGACATTACTAAATATCCCTTGGGACCAAAATTGCCCCAGGTTGCTAACTCCATATTGTTGTTTGAGATAAGACAAATTTTGTGTCTCTAACTAGTGAAAATTTTATGCAGATTATACTTTGCTCTCCAAATATTAGGGTGGAAATCGAGAATGATAAAATAATGAGAGTAATGCAAATGGCAAAGATTTTTTTTTCTCACATGATCTAAAAAAGGTAAAGAGAAACAAACATTTTTCAGAACTAAGCAGATTTTTAAAATGATTTTTCTGTGAAGTCTTTAAAATACAATTGAGCACAGTCCATAAGGTCATCTGAAGATGGGCGTGTACATATATCATAGCTATTTTGCCACTATGTGTACTGTGGAATGCGCAGCTAGAGGGCAAGGGGACTAGGAGAAAAGAGGGAATTGGGGAAATCAGACTGCAAATAAAATAAAAGTCAAGACAACAGTGGGGTAGCAAGCCAGGGAAGCAAACTAAAATCCAGTGCAATAGACCATTTGCAAACACTGAAAGATTCATCAAACAGGACATCCCCAGAAACAGAGAGAATGAGGCAAGGCAAGCAGCAAAATATATGCATGGCCCCAGCAACAAGAGAGGGCACACACACAGAGACAGCTTGGGATGGCCTCTTTTCATGTAAACTTGCTTATTTCCTCTCCCTGTGGAGAAAGCCATCTCTCTAGCAAACCTGGCCTAGAAACTTACAGGTGGTGATCACTAACAACAGCTCTCTGGGTCAATAGCATATAATGATATACACACATTTGCCACAGGCATTTCTGTGTTGCCTTGTCTCGCAAAAAATAGCAAGCTAATAGATGTGTCTGTCTTGACACATGTGGTTTCCATCTCATTGTTGAACTAATGCTGCCGTTTTTCGATAGGGATCATGGGCATACCTTTAGACTGAAAACTTGATTGATTGTTTCTATCTGCTTTCTCATATCAAGTAAATTTCAAAAACGTATGCCAGAATACCTCCTTCATGTGCTAAAAGGCCCTTATGAATACATTTAAACAGAGTGTCAGAAGTCACAGTCATTGCATTTTACAAAACATGTGTTAATACAACACGTTTTAATGCCATTATAGCACTGATAACCATGCGAAATTATTTTTACCTGTTTATTGTGGTACCTGAACAGGAATATGAATTATATAACTATCATGCCCTTGCTGTCTTGTTCACAGCTGTCTCCCAGCACCTAGCACAGCTCCTGGCATGGAATAGGCATTCAATGAATGCTTGTTGAATGAATACATGATCCAGTGAATGACCAATAAAGAATTAGAGGATATATTCCTGTTCCTACTCAGGCAACACGTTTTTTGTTGTTTTTGTTTGTTTGTTTTTCAAATTATTGCACCAACCCAGAAATGGCACTCTTTCTGCAGATAATTGTCAGTCAAGCTCTTATGTGCTTTGGTGGTGTCACTGAGAATGTGTCAACAGATGCTTTGTGGATTTCTCAGTGAACCAAAAAAAAAAGGAAATCACTCTGATCTCCTTAATCTTGACTCCAGCCACTAAAGACTGTATACCAACCTGAGACCTAGAAGTAGCATTAGCAACTTTGGGGCAAAAGACCGTGGAACAAAACAAGTAATGAAAAACTGTGTTTTTACCTGCCCCGTTTAACTAAATCTTGACCTCAAACTATATTTAAATAATAACTAGAATACTTTGAATTTAGATACTGCCATGGAGTCCTACTGATACGGGATACAAGGCATGAGATTAACATCTTTTACAAAAGAAATCTCACTAGCTAAATCCCAAGAAGTTACCTGCAAAAATAAAGAGAGGATAATGGTACCACATGTATGACTACCTTAGTGAATGAATAAACACTAACAGTTCAGCATCCATTTCCAGACCGGCTTCTGCAAAGTGAATATCTGATTCGAACCTGAGGTATGCCACCCAGTTAAAGCCTGGTAAAAGCAAAGTGAACGGGTTGCATAAGTGAAAAATTGCATCAAAAACATTGGTATTTTGAAGGAGGAATTCACAGCTGGGCAAAGCAAGCTGTGAAAATTGTGCTTCCTGAGAAGGAATAGGGCTGGAATAGACTTTCAAATGGTTCCTCAAGACTAAGGAGCTCACAGAATGTAAAAGATTAACATAGCTCTTTGAAAAGTATGCTATTTGAAGAACACACTAGTTTGCTGGGTTTTGCTTTTATGCACAGGATTTGCTTGTAATGAATCCATACAGTAGCTATTTTCCTTAAAAGAAAAGCATTTTGAGAACGTTCTTTGAATTGCTAGAATCACCACAAAACTTTACATCATTTATTAATACAAGCAACAAACTGTAGTTTGTTTTTAAAAACAAAGAATGATGAGGTTAAAAGAATTCAAGATCTCTTTGGAATTTAGGGTGAGTTAAGAAGAGAGTGGAGAAGCAATAATCAAAAACAGGATTGTTTCCATTCTTGGAAAGAGCAATGCTTTTAACACTCCTGCTAATATCTAAGGAAGATAATTACAAATAGAAAATCTACATACGAATGTTGAGGCCATTTATTTAGAATTCACTAGTTACTCTATTTCTTATGGGGCATGATTTTTAAATGGTCTAGGCATCCTTTCTTGACTAACAAAAACAGATATGGTTATACGCGAGTAGCTTCACCATCCTTTACCTTTTAAGTTCTAGTGTTTTGAGACTCCAACGTGGATTCTTCATTAATATCTTAGCAGCTTGATATTTATGTGTGCATCCACACATTATTAAATTTCCCAATAAAAGTGGCACAATGCCTTGGTCATAAATAGTAAAGTAAAATAAATAAAATGACCCTTTTCCAAGGAGAAGGAACAACTTAGGCACTGCAATGCAGTGCTGAAGTGCTTCAGAATAAGTTATGCTTAAACCAATGTTTCCTTCATTTGTAAGTAGTCATCTCTCATTTATACATCATACGAATGAGCAGTGGCAAAAAGAGAACAGATTGGATTATACAGCCATGACTCAACAAAGGAACTCACAAACTACAGACTCAGCTCTCTGTTCTTTTTCTTTTTTTTTCACTCATGTTTAAATGTATTAAGGTCATCAGTCAATTCAAGGGCAGAGAAATGTCAGGTTATTACTACAAGTGTCAAATGCTTATGAATGTGGAAATCATTATATTTCGCCATCAGAGTGAGTTCTTTTGTTTTTAATTTCAGAGGATGGTGTCTAAACACAAGTGATCTGAAATAAGCTCAATAAGGGAAAGGACTTCAGAAGAAAGGATGTCTACAGCACTGCTCTCACTGCCCCTTAGATATTTTTTTTTTCTTGAAATGTCTTCTCGTGTTTCTCAAATTCCTTCAATAATAATATGGTAGAGACTGATGTTGGGTGGGGTGCAGCGCAAAACTCGTGGATTCTTGGGCTCATCCCTAAAACGAATTTTAGAGTGACCAGTAAAGTTTTATTTATTTATTTTGAGTTGTAGTCTCACTGTCGCCCAGACTGGAGTGCAGTGGCACGCTCCCGGCCACTACAGCCTCACCCTGCTGGGCTCCCACAATCCTTCCATCTGAGCCTTCCAAGGAGCTGGAACTACAGGCATGTGCTACTACGCTCGGCTAGTTTTTGATTTATTGTAGAGATGAGGTCTCACCAAGCTGCCTGGGCAGGTCTCGAACCCGTGGGCTCAGGCAATCCACTCGCCTTGGCCTCTCAAAATGCTGGGATTACAGACTGAGTCACTGAGCCCAGCTGGCCAGCAAAGTTTTAAAATAATGTTTATTAGAGAAAGAAGACAGGAAAGAAAGGGAGACATACCAGAGCTGGTATGGGCAAGAGAAACTGCACCTTTTGCTTTCTACAATAGGCCTGATATACCTTCACAATGATTCATGTGCTAAAGAGGATGGAGCGCAGGCTCTCCCCTTCTGATGTGAGTAGAGGAGGGGAAGGGTGGTCTTTTCCTGACTACAATGTCTTCTACTGGAGACCTGCCAGATGTTTCCAATTCAAAAGTTCATGAGTTAAAAGGTGGTCTTATCATTTCTGTGGCTTTGGTTAGTTAAGGGGTGGTATCCAGCCTTCTGCTTTTGACCTGGGATCTAAAAGATTCTTAGTGATTATTATGCTAAACGGTGAATTGAAAGATTGGGCTGTCCTATTCCTACATCTGATGGGGTTTTTCTTTTGATTTGCCTAGGGAGTGGGCTAGGCTGCCAGCCTGGCCTGCAGTAAAGTGTAATTTTAAAAAAATGTCTGAACGCTTCCTAAAACCTGCCTACAGGAAATTTATCTATGTCTAACCTGTGCTAGCACCCTACTTCAGAGACTACTAGTTGCTAAGCCAATATTCACTTTTTCTTCCTTGCTTTGTGTGTCAATATGCTTCCAAAAAGACTACACTTCTGAACCTCCCTTGAATTGAGAACAGGTGAGAAGACTATGTTTTGGTAAGTGAAATGAAAGTAAAAGTGTTGTGTGGGTTGTTCAGGAAGGCTCCTTAAAGATAACCGTATCCATTGCCTAAGTTTCCTCTTCTTTCTAATGCATGAAACAGACATGTGATGGCTAGAGCTTCAGCAGCCATCGTAGACCATGTTAGAATGATGAGACAGAAAAAGGGAAAGGAGCCTCAATCTCAGGTGGCTTTAGAATTGCAATACCAGCCCTGGGATGTCTAGCCCAGAAATTATTTTATATGAGAGAAAAATAAATTTCCTCATTGCTAAAGTCAGTGGTAAGTTGTGTGTTATGCAGCTGAATCAAGTCATAAATGATATATAGCCACCAATATGAATTCCCAATCTGAAACAATGAAGGTGAGAGGGAAAGCACATGCAAGATTATTAAAGAAGCAAATAAAATGTGCATATTTGAGACTCCATATTGCAAAAAGCTGGCAGATGTCTACAAAGTCAAGTTTCTTCTATTAACTGATTAGAGAGTAGCCGGGCACGGTGGCGCGTGCCTGTAGTTCCAGCTACTTGGAAGGCTGAAGCAGACGGATCACCCGAGCCCAGCAGGTTAAGGTTATGGTGGCCATGAGCATGCTACTGCACTCCAACCTGGGCAACAGAGTGAGACTTCAACTCAAAAATAAATTAATTAATTAAATTAATGATTAGAGAGTTTTATATATATATATATATATATATATATATATATATATACACACACACATATATAATAGAGACAGAGATAATATATTTGTTCATACAACTTTAAACCAGTTGCACAATAAATATGTGTAACATCATTAATTCTTAATATTAAAAAAACACCATCTTTTATTCACCATAATATTACATAATTCTTTGTCATCAACTAGGACCATTAGAGAAAACTACATTTAATTGAGCTCCTACTATGGATTAGGAGCTCCAGTGGGTTCAGTAATGTCTTTCAACAATTAATGTTTAACTGGAACCTCAGAATGTGACCTTATTTGTAAACAGAGTCTTTTGCACATGTAATTATTAGAAGATCGTAAGTTGGCCTTCAATCAAATGTCTTATGCCTTTATAAAAGAGGAAGATTTGAACACCAAAAGACACACAGACACAGAGGAGACACAGACACAAAGAAGTCCATGAAGATTAAGGCAGAGACTGAAGTTATGCTTCCACAAGCTAAGGAATGCCAAGGATTGCTGGCAACCCCCAGAAGCTAGGAAACAGGCATTGTTTGGCTTCTCTCTCAGAACCTCCATAGAAAACCTAACATGGTTAGCATCTTGATTTCAGACTTTTGGCCTCTTGAACTGTGAGAGAATACATTTCTATTACTAGACTCTGCCACATTTATGGTATTTTGTTATAGCAGCCCTGGGGAACTAATATAGAAACCTAAAACACATTTTCTCATTTATTTTTATAATATCACAGTAAATAAGTTTTATACAATTATTTACATTTTCCAGATAAATATGGTGAATAAAAAAGAAACAGTAATTTCATTCATCTCTCTGACATGTATGCAGTGCCTCTTCTGTGCTAGACTCTGTTGTTATGTTGAGAAGTACAATGATAACTTCAACTTGTCCAAGGAAGCACAAATTACAAATGACCAAGCCAAAATTTGAATCCAAATCTACCTGACTCCAAAGGTATAGTACACCTCATCAAGTTGATAAACAATGATTTCACCACTCTCCTTAACCATACAGTGCCAATTCCCTCCCAATGATGGTCACCAAGTCTTCATACACAGAAATGGTCCCATCTGTATGTCAGCGTTGTGTTTTGTTTTTTTTGTTCCAAGAAAACCAAGCAGCTCAACATGTCACATACCTTCCTTTCTGCAAACAAAATGTTAAGGATGAAATTTCTCTCTTCAGAAAAGGGCTGAAATAATGGCCTCTTTTCATTTTAAAGTGAAAACGTTTTGCAGATGCGTTCCTACCCCATTGCAAAGAGAGCTTTGTACCATCTGCTCATCACATCTGGGTCAAGGGCAGTATGTATCTGATGACAATTTTTAAAATTTCATTGAAAACAAAATAAAAATTTTTTTTTGGCTCCAAATTGTGAAATGATATAATTTCAAGCTTGACCTAAAAGCCTTCAGTTGCAACTATCAGCAGGCCATAAATTTGTTCCATTTCTTTTTTTTTGAGTTGGAGTCTCACTCTGTCGCCCAGACTGGAGTGCAGTGGCCACTCTCAGCCACCGCAGCCTCGACCTGCTGGAGTCTGGCGATCCTTCCACCTCAGCCTTCCAAGTAGCCAGAACTACAGACGCACACTACCATGCCCGGCTAATTTTTGATGTGTTGTAGAGACGAGGACTCACCAAGTTGCCTGGGCTGGTCTCGAACGCGTGGGCTCAGGCAATCCACTCACCTCGTCCTCCCAAAGTACTGGGATTACAGGCTGAGCCACCGAGCCCAGCCAGTTTGTTCCATTTCTACAATAGCATAAGAATTTTCCTGTTTCAGGTGCAGAGAGGCAATAGGTAGAGTGAAATATGTTGGGCTTGACTCTTTGCTAGACAGAACTGAAGTCGAGATCTGACTGTGTTACCATGAGAAAGTTGCAGAATCATAGTGTGAGAGGGTAGAAAGTCATTTTTTTTCACTTCTTTAGTTTACAAATGAGGAAATTGAAACCAATAATGGGTAATGGACATGGTCAAAATTTTATAAAAAAAGCTAGATGACAGCATCAGAAATGAAAAACAGAGTTCACTCATTTGAGGCCAATGCCATTTCTACAAATTATGCTCTTTGAGCCTCAAGATCCTTGTCTCAAATTAGGGTAAAAATATCAACTCTGCATACCTAATAGGGTTATTGTGAGCATCAAATGAAATAATCTATATGAAAGACATTGGGTCACACACATCCCCCATCTGACCCTCAGGTTCAACTACTTTCCAATGAGGAGATTGTACTACATGATACATCAATCATAAGACTTACCATTTGTATGCGTTTTGTCAAGTGTAAAATGGTGAGTGGGTGTATTTTATTTTCATATTTCCTGAACTGAGTCATTTGTCGCGTCTTGATTCTATTTAGTTTAGCAACAGTGAACAAAGTTTTTGAGGTCAGTTAGAAACAAGACTAGCATCTTCTATCCCAAGGGCTCTGCTATATTACACATCTCATTAAAGAATGTAATTAAATGAACACATACAAAAAAGTTCTGCTAAATGGTCAAAAACAAAGACTTTGCTACAATCAAGAAGTAATTTTCATTTCAGTCATGGTTTGGGGCCATTTTCCTATGCTACTAACTCTGGTTAAAAAATATTTGATTCTATTTTAACTTCTATTTCTCAAGAAAATATACTACAACATTGATTTATTTTCTCTATAAATTACAGGTGATTAAGCATTCTGTGATAATTATAAGGTACAATAAAAATAGAGATATATGTAACTGCAATTGTTACCTTCCCAGGTGCAATTATTGGTGTGGGGTAATATGGAGAGAGGAATATAGGAAATCTTTTCCCAGTGTATATGTGTTCTATCTATTTTACAATATTAAAAAAGAGGATGAGGGTGGAGTAATTTTGAGGGTTAGATTGAGGGAATGCTCAGAAAAGTAACTAAGACCCCTTATGAGGATTTTAGCAGGTTTTACAAAGGCAGTTAAAAGGTATATATACGATGTTCTGTTGGCCATATCTTGAAAAGCAAAGTCCTGGTATAGAATACTAATTATCCATTCACCAATCCATCCATCTATCAATCATCCCTCTATTCAAAAAGTAGTCTTGACTATACACCCAGCATCATTTTAGGCTTCAGCAAAAGGGTAGTGAACAGAAAAAGTCCCTACCCTCTTGTAGCCTGCATTTTATGTGTGTGAGAGTGAGGGAGTCAGACACTAAGAAAATAAATAAGAAAAGTATAACACATTTCAGTTGGTGAAAGGCTATCAAAAATAATGTCAGCCGGGCTCGGTGGCTCAGCCTGTAATCCCGCTCCTTGGGAGGCTGAGGTGAGTGGATTGCCTGAGCCCGCGGGTTCGAGACCCGCCTGGGCAGCGAGACCTCATCTCTACAGTAAATCAAAAAATCAGCCGGGCGTGGTAGCGCATGCCTGTAATTCCGACTACTCGGAAGGCTGAGGCGGAAGGATCGCCGGAGCCCAGCAGGTCGAGGCTGTGGTGGCCGGGAGAGGCCACTGCACTCCAGTCTGGGCGACCGGGTGAGACTCCAACTCGAAAAAAAAAAGAAATAATAATGTCATCTGGAGTAATGAAATAACAAAGTAAGAATCGGGAAGACTGGAGAAAGGGGTAAGAGTTGCAATTTCAGTAGATATTTGTAGAGATGGCAGAGTTAACCATGGCGATATCTGAGGGAAGAACACTTGGACAAAAGGATTAGTGGTTGCAAAGGTCCTAAGGCAGTAACATGCGTGGGCTGTTCAAAGAAGAGAGAATTACTAGAGTAAGATAGATGAAGAGCAGTAGGGGATAAGATCAGAGCGTTAAGGAGGTGGGGGAAATCTTCTGGTGGTATATAGGCCCCAAAATAAAGTTTGGCTTTTATTCAGAATGAGATGAAAGGCCATCTACGGGTTTTGAGCAGAGAAGAATATGATCTGACATATGCCTTAATAGGATCAATCTGGCTGTTCTGAATACAGATTGAAAAGGAACAAGGATAAAAAGAGTACGACAAGTTGGCAGGCTGTAGCGGTCATACAGGTCAGAAGTGACAGTGACTCAGATCAGGATTGTAGGGTGGTAGCAAAGGAAATTGGGAGAAGTGTCAGATGATGGCTATATTTTGAAGATGGAATACAAAATAGGACAGTATTATTTCAGGCATAACATGTAAAGCACTGACACTACAAACACCTCTCATGCTCAGCTTAAGGAACTGCAAATTTTAGAGTACCATCTTATATTCTCCAGGTGGTGGTGGGGAGGAGAATGGAAATAACAAATCTGATTGCCTGGCTTTTATCCAAAGGAACCCATTTATTCTGAACTCTTAGAAAATGAATGTGGGTGGAAAAATCCACTCAACAAAATCCTGGCATACCTAGAAGTTTCTAAGAGGAGTTATATACCTGGTAATTTTCCCCTTTTATACCACTAATTCTACTTTATATTAGAAGTGGCCAAATATTGAAATATGTGGCCTGGAGGGATATGAACAGACACTTCTCAAAGAAGAGAAATTTCATCAGAGAAATGCAAATCAATGCCACAATTAGATGCCAGTTAGACACAATTAATACAAGTCAAAAAAACAACAGATGTTGGCAAGGCTGCAGAGAAAAGGGATCGCTCATACACTGCTGGTGAGTTGCAAGCTAGTTCAATCCCTATGGATGGCAGGTTGGAGCTTTCTCAAAGAACTAAAAATAGATGTACCATTCAACTTAGCAAGGACACTACTGGGTATATACCCAAAGGAGCACAAATAACGCTACCAAAATGACACCTGCATGGACATATCTATGGCGACACTAACCACAACAGCAAAAACACGGAACCAATGTAGGTGCCCATCACCCGTGAACCGAATAAAGAAAATGTGGCACATATACACCATGGAATACTACGCAGTCCTAAAAAATAACAAAATCATATCCTTTGCAGCAACATGGTTGTACCTAGAGACCATCATCCTAAGCAAATTATTACAGAGACATAAAACTAAATACCACATACTCCCCCTAATAAGTGGGAGCTAAACAGTGAATACACGTGGGCAAAAGGAGGGAAACAACAGACATTGAGGCACTCCTAAAGGGGAAAGGAGGAGAGTAGTGGTTGAAAACTACCCACAGGGTACCATGTTCTTCACCTGGGTGACAGGCACAATAGAAGCCCAAACCTCACCAGGTCTTGGGTCTAGTCACAGACCTCTTAAAACAGTATCTCCATTGGGTAAGGTTCAGAATTTACAACTCAAACAAATATCTTGGCAGATTTTAATGTTGTTGAACATCAGGACAGCAGCTGGAGAAACACATTTATAAGTGTAAAATTATAGCCAGGCTTGGTGGCTCAGCCTGTAATCCCAGCACTTTGGGAGGCTGAGGCGAGTGGATTGCCTGAGCCTGAGGGTTCGAGACCCACCTGGGCAACTTGGTGAGACCTCATCTCTACAATAAATTTTTAAAAATCAGCCGGGCGTGGTAGTGCGTGCCTGTAGTTCCAGCTACTTGGAAGGCTGAGGTGGAAGGATCGCTGGAGTCCAGCAGGTCGAGGCTGCGGTGGCTGGGAGCATGCCATTGTACTCCAGTCTGGGTGACAGAGTGAGACTCCAATTCAAAAAAAAAAAAAGTGTAAAATTACACGTTTATAATTGTATAGTTATATAGTAATATATCTATGAACAAAACCTGCACATGTATCCCTTGAATCTACAAAATAAAAATAATGATAACAATAATAAAAATAAATCTGTGCCTGGGGACCCCCCCAAAGAGTAACTGAAGAGAAACTACTAGCTGCAAAAAGATTTTTTTTAAACTGGACTCTTTGTCTCCCAGCCTAGAGGGCAATGGCAGGATCGCAGCTCACCACCACCTCAACCTCCTTGGCTCAGGCAATCCTTCCAGCTCAGCATCCTGAGTAACCGAGAATACAGGTGCATATCACCACTAGCTTTTTTTTTTTTTGTAGAGACAAGATGTCCCTACGTTGTCTTGACTGGTCTCAAACTCCTGGACTCGAGCAATCCTCCTGCCTTGGCCTCCCAAAGTGCTGGGATTACAGGTAAGAGTCTTGGCACTCAACCTGCAAAGAGATTTTAAAAAGTAAAGATTGTAAGAACATAATGCAAATGAGAAAACATGTGCAATAACATCAATATGCGGATGTTTTTCTCTAGCTAAAATCAGATGCATTGCCAAAAAGTTCCAAGTGTTAGTGCCATGTGATCATGAGAGAATACAAAGTGAAAAAATTTACATCCAACACACTTTCATTTAATTGAGAGGTTAAAATAACCTTCAAATCACCAATGTCATTGTTCATATGAATGCCAAATTTATATTTTCAAATGATTCCTCTCTCCATATATTTGTGTTGATTTTAAAATTCACAGACGCTCCTAGCCCCACCCAGGAGATAATTGATGGCTGCAATCCCATTCTTCCTCCATTTCTTTCTAAATCCTTACTCTAATTACAGAAAGGGCACCCATTTATAATTTTTCCAGGTAGAGGGGCCTTTTTGTACTTTACACTAAGATGCCTTATGTGCTGGCAATTGTTCCTCACTCCAGCCTCTTTTTAAATAATTACTTTTTGGGTGTATTTATAGATTAGGCTTCTCAAACTCTAGTGAACTGGGGCACTTACTAATAATTCAGATTCCTGGGCCCAGTCACAGAACTCTTAAACCAGTATCTCCATTGGGTGGGGCCCATAATTTACAACTTAAACAAGTATCCTGGCAAATTTTAATGCTACTGAATATCAGAACAACTGCTGAAAAACACTTTTATCATTGTATTCCAGCAATAAGAAAATATCTCAAATACCTCAAAATATGGAGGAATGGCTCTTGCTTTGCTATTCATTACATGAATGACTTTAATTCAACTTGTAGAAGGAGGACACAATATTTGGTATGCCTGATTCAGACAGACAAGACAAAACTCAGATAAGAAAACATATTAAGTGGTTCCTAAACTTTGCATCAGAATCACCTAGAACTTACTAAAAATAAGCTGTCTGGGGTCCATTCCCAGCCCACAGTATCAGTATCCTTGAGAGTGAGTCTTAGTATTGCTTTTACCTCTCTTGAAGCCCCTGTTTTCTGGATATCGTGTCTCCTATTTTCATGTTTTACACTCTTGTTTTAATAGAACACATCATTCAGTGACTTCCTGAGAAAGAGTGCATGATAAGACTATATCTATCTATCTATCTACAAATATTCTTATGTATTTACAATCTAAAGACAAGATTAATTCTCATGGCTAATTTTTGGTTTGGTTAAATATATAACTTAATCTAGGAAGTTATCTGCCTTCATAATTTTTAATATATGATTCTAATGCTTCCTGTTTTTTGTATTTAAATCTAGGCTTTTTTCCTAATATTTCTCCCTTCCAAGGAGTTTTTTTATCTACCCTAACTTACTGTTTCTGGTGTTCTCTATTCCTACCTGTAGAGCAGAACTCCATCAGGCATCATTTCCCTTGTCTGAAGCAGTCATTTAACACTTATTTGACTGCAGATTTGCTAGTGACATTATTTCAGCTTTGATTTATGTAAAAATGTCTTTGCTTCACTCTTTAAATATGACATTCATTGTCTTATGACCTTAATTGTTTCTGATGGAAATCAGTTAGTTGTATTTTTGTTCTCCTGCACTTAACGTGGTTTTTATTTTCTTTTCACTGACTATGTCAAAGATTTTTCTGTTTGTTATTTAGATGTTTGACTACAGAAAAACAGTGATGCATGCATATTCATGAACCTGTGTATTCATTTATCCCACATGGGATTCACCAAGTTTTTCTAACGTGTAAACTGATAATTTTTAATCAAATTTGGTAGCTTATAGGTATTAATTTTTCAATTATTGTGTTACTCATGTTCACTCTTTCCTTCTTCTGGAATTCAAACGAAATGTATGTTAGATTATTTAATATTGTGGCACAAGACTCTGAGGCTCTGTTCATTTTTTTTCAATCTCTTATTATCTTGATTTTTCAGACTGGATAATTACTATTGTTCTATATCCAAGTTCACTGGCTCTTTCTTCTGCCATCTCCAATTACTGTTAAATCTATTCAGGCCGGGCTCAGTGGTTCAACCTGTAATCCCAGCACTTCTGGAGGCCAAGGCGAGTGGATTGCCTGAGTCTGCAGATTCGAGACCAGTCCGGGCAACTTGGGGAGACCTCATCTCTACAATAAATAAAAAAATTAGCCGGCCATGGTAGCGTACGGTTGTGGTTCCGGCTACTTGGAAGGCTGAAGCAGAAGGATCACGGAGCCCAGCAGGTTGATGCTAGGGTGGCTGTGAGCATGCCAATGTACTCCAGCCTGTGTGACAGTATGAGACTCCAACTCAAAAAAAAAAAAAAAAAAACCACCAGAAAACAATCCATTCAGTGAATTTTGTAATTCAGTATTGTACATCTCAGATTCTGTTTTTCCATTTGATCCTTTTCATACATTTCCATTTTCTTCCGCAGACATTTCCTGGTTAGAATATTTTCCTTCTATTATTTCCTTACAACTTTTAAGATATTTAAAATAGCTACTTTAAAGACTCTGCTAAATTCAACACCTAGGTCATTTGTGGTATGATTTCTATTGATTGCTTTTTTTCGTAAACATGAGTTGCATTTTCCTGTTTTCTTTTTTTTCACACTTAGTGATATTTTAAATCAAACTTGAAGTGTAAAATTAGGTGATTCTTGAAAAATATATGCATTTATGTAACCACCATCACAATCAAGATATGGTACATTTCTACTGGCCCAAAATGTACCCTTATGCCTTTTCTTGATGAGTCTTCATGCCTTCCCCTGACCCCAAGCAACTGCTAATCTAAATCCAATTTCTGCAGAGTAGATTTGTCTTTCCTAAAGTTTTAAATAAATAAAAACCATACAGTATGTTCTCTTTTATGTCAAGCTCCTTTTATTCAACATAGTCTTTTTAAGATTTATGCACATTACTGTGTGCATCCATAGTTTATTCATTTTGGTCATTGAATAGTATTCTATTATATGGATACACCACATTTGTTTATCCATTCACTTTTTTCATGGAAATTTTGTTTCTCGGTTTCGCTATTATGACAAGAGCATGCTATAAACATTCATGTATAAATCTTTGCTTAAACAATAATTTTCATTTTTCTTAAGCAAATATCTAAAGATATGTTTGCTAAACAATTCTGTAAATATATATTTAATTTTATTAAAAACTACCAAAATACTTACCAAAGGTATTGAATGTCTTTACATTTTTACCAGCAATGTATGGGAGTTCCAGATATTCTACATCCTCAGCAGCAGTTGGTTTGTTGTTATTGTTGTTGTTGTTGTTGTTGTTTTAATATTAGCTATTTTGGAGTGTTACAGAAGTGACAATGTGGTCTTTCTGGAACTCTCACATCCCCAGCAGTATTGAACCTTTAAAGTCTCTGTTCTGTTTAAACCCTATAGAAGCTGCCCTTTGGTAAAACTTGAATAGCATTTTATTGCATATGAGAAACCCAACTCACAGCCACTAACTCATGGGGGGGGTCCCCTAAGAGACTTCTGGAACTACTCTTTGCACAGTTTTCTCCTCTATGATGTCTAGTCACATGGATTCCAGCTGCTTGAGCCACTGTGAATCCTGATTTCAACCTCAACAGCTTAGAGGGATTGTTTTGGCTTCAGTTATGCTGAACTGTAGTAGGCAAAGTGTTACACAAGCAGAGAATTGCAGTAATCATGGGGGTTACCTCCTAATTTTTTACTTCCACAGGGATTGCAGTTTGTGCTGCCTGTTATCAAATACATGAAAATAGTTGCTTCGTATAATTTGTCCACTTTTATCATTGTTATGGTGAAAAAGCTATTCTCATGCTCATTACTTTATCATAGAAGTAGCTCTGTAAGTTTTTCATTTTTTTCTCTTTATTTCTGGTATTACAAATTTAATGATCTCATTAGCTTCTTTTTATTCTTCATTTTGCTGGGACTTTTCACTCTGAAAAGGCATACTCTTCAGTTCTATGAATTTATTTACTTCAGAAATTTCCCTCCTTTTTCTATTTTTTTCTACAACTCTTATTATTCCAAGGCTAGACAAGCTGAAATAGTCTAATACTAAAAAACTAAAGCAAAACAAAACATTTCTATCTCATATATCTTCTCTTTTTGTTTTAATTTCTGGGACATTTCTTCTATGTTACCTCTAAATTAAGTATTCATTTCTTTAAATTTCTGCTGTTATGTTCTAAGATATATTTATTATTTTCTGAATGTCTCTTTTTTAGAGAAAACTTTTGTTTTTTATGAATAGCATATTTTATCTCTGAAAACATTAAGGGAATTTTTACACTAAGTGAATGTTTTCTGGTATAGCATGTAATTCCTTCAATGATGTTTTCACAATGTGTTTGCTATTTCTCTTTTAATTTTTATTTAAAAGATGTGCGGTACAATTCAGGGTTAAATATACAAATGGTCATTATTGTACAGGTAAAGTTTGGGCTTCTATTTTCTTAGCAGTTGCTCTAGGGCTTGCTATATACATTTTAACTTCCCAGGATGCACTTCAAATGTATGCTAACTTAATTCCACTAAGATATAGAAACATTATTTTTATATAGTTGTATTCTTTTGCTTTTGTGTTATTAACAATGTACATATTAGACCCATACATGTTATAAACCCAAGAATACATTGCTTTAATTATCACTTTATATGATTTTATGTAATATAAAGAAGCTGAGAGAAGAAAGGTTAAAAAGCATATATTTCTAGAGTGTGTTATGTTAACCTTATTTCTATTTTTAGTTCTCTTCATTTGTTCCTGTGGATTTGAGTTATCATGTTGTCTCAATTCTTTATTCTGATACAACTTTTCACCCATTATCTTCTTTGTGCTGTTTTTTGTCAAATATACTACATTTCTATATGTTATAGACTGAGCAACACCTTTATGTACATATTTCACACAAAATCTCTTAAATCAGCTAAGGGGAGAGAAAAATATGTATTTATATTATCTCATAATTATATAATTACCTTTATTCAGTGCTCCTTGGTATTATTCATGGATTTGAATTATTGTCTGTGTCACTTACTTTCAGCCTAAATAACGTTTTTTAGTATTTTTTGTGAGGTCTGCTAGCAAGAGATTCTCAGTTTTTGTTAAAATGAGAATGTTTTTATTTCTCTCTCATTTTTTATACATTTTTTCTTGTTGGAGTCTCACTCTGTCACCCAGACTGGAGTGCAATGGCCGCTCTTGGTCACTGCAGCCTGGACCAGCTGGGCTCCAGCGATCCTTCCACCTCAGCCTTCCAAGTAGCTGGAACTACAGGCATGCGCCACCATGCCCAACTAATTTTTTTTTATTTATTGTAGAGATGAGGTCTCGCCGAGTTGCCCAGGTGGGTCTCGAAACCACAGGCTCAGGCAATCCACTCACTTCAGCCTCCCAAAGTGCTGGGATTACAGGCTGAGCCACCGAGCCTGGATTCTGTCTCATTTTTTAAAATAGTTTTTTTGATTATAAAATTATTGATTGAAAGTTTATTTTTCTTGCAGCACTTTAAATATGTCATCCCACTGCCTTTTAGCCTACATCTATTCTGATGAGAAGCCAGTTAAAATTTTATTAGGATTTCCTTTATGTACGTGCGATATTTTTCTTTTGCTGATTTAAAGATTTCCTATTTGTGTCTAGCATTTAATAATATTTTTACTGCGATGTGTCTGTGTGTAGGTCTTTTTGTGTTTATAATATCAAGTTTTTTTATGTATAATGTTTTTCATCAAAATTGTATTTTCAGTTATTATTTCTTGGAATATTTTTCAGCTTTTTTCTCTCCTCTTTTTTTCTGATAGTCTTGTTATGCATGTGCTGGTGCACCTGATGGTGTCACACATTTCTTTGAGTGTCTGTTAATTTCTTTTCATTTCTTTCCCCTCTGATGTTTGGATTGCATAATCTCTACTGGTCTATTCTTAAATTCACTAATTCTTTCTTCTGCCAATTCAAATCTACTATTGTAGCGGGAAGACAGAGAGGCCACGACACCGAGACTATTTTAGGAAGTGGCAGTTTTATTATATTAATGCCGGCACGACTCAGCGAGCTAATGGTCTAAGGTTGAACACCCTAGAGCCAATACTGTAAGACTGAGCACCCTGGGGAGAGAGGAGGGGGTCCTATACTTTAGTTTAGGTAAGGGAGGGGGCTTCGTGTTGAGCAATTACACATTTTCTTTGGAATTCACAAGGTTGTACTCAGCAAAATCAGAAATCCTTTTTTTTTTTTTTTTTTTGCTTTTTGACTTGGAGTCTTACTCCATCACCTAGACTGGAGTGCAGTGGCCACTCACGGCCACTGCAGCCTTGACCTGCTGGGGCTCCAGTGATCCTTCTGCCTCAGCCTTCCAAGTAGCTGGAACTATAGGCATGCGCTACAACGCCCGGTTAATTTTTTGATTTATTGTAGAGATGAGGTCTCGCCAAGTTGCCCAGGCAGGTCTCGAACCCGTGGGCTCAAGGCAATTCACTCATCTCAGCTTCCCAAAGGGGCGGGATTACAGGCTGAGCCACCGAGCCCGGCTAAAATCAGATTTTCAAAGAACAAATGGTCTCCAGGAAATGCATAACAAAAAGGGGTTGTAAACTGATAACTTCAAAAAGAGAGGATTTGGGTAAGTTTGTGAATTGGTCACTCTTTCGCATTTCCAGGAAAGCTGCCAGTCTTTGGCTATTTGGTTTTCTCAAGCAAAACCGGTCTAGCGGGTTTTCAGAGTTTGCCAATTGATTTTCAAAAGGAATACTTTTAACTGTTATCAACCCCCTCTCTGTCACACTATTGAGCCTCATTTAGTGAGTTTTTCATTTTAATTTTTCAACTTTAGAATATGCTTCCATTTTATAAATTCTGCCTCCTTATTGATATTCTCTATTTGATGAGACATTATCATTATACCCTCCATTACTTATTTAAGTATGGTTTTCTTTAGTTCTGAGAACAGGTCTATAATGGCTCCTAAAAGTCTCTACTTGTTAAATATAACATCTGTGCCATTTCACAAGCAGTTTCTGTTGTCTGAATTTTATTTTTCCTGTGTGTAGGTCATACTTTCCTGTTTCTCTGCATGTCTTATATTTTTTTTCTTGAAATCCGGAAATTTTAGATAATATACTGTAGTCAATTTTGACACTGATCCACACCCCTACCAGCTTGCTTTTGTTGTTCCTTTCTTATTTGTTTAGTGTCTTGACTAGTATATCTTAGCAATATTTATTTTTCTTGCCGTGTGAAGCCTCTGACATTGCTGCTCAGTAGGAGCAGCTTTGGCCACACATAATTTTATCCTGGGATGACAGTGGTTTTAAGCAAAGTTCTTTCTAACTCTTCCCTCTGTCTGTTAAATGATCTGCCTTTGTTGGTATTACACAAAGCTGTTAAGCAACACTAATAATTACCACTGATTGTTCCTTTGTTTTCAATAATGCCCTGAGGTATAAACTGCTTCACAGTATGATCCAATCAAATCTGGGTCACTGTGCACTGGTAGTCTTTAAAGCCAGTCTTGAAGATTTGTTCTGACCCAAGGATGGCTCTTCTTAGCTCTCTTTTCCCAAGTTCTGTTTGGTAAACTAGCAGGCCTACAGTTTAGCTTGTTGCTCTCAAGGAGATACCATTATGCCACTTAAATGCTTACTGTCAAACTTTGCATTATTTTCAAGAGTACCTTGAGCCTTGAATTTCTTCACACTCTTCTGAATAATCTTTTCCTTTGAAAAGTTTCAGAGATCTCTATTATTATGACTTGTCTCTCTCCCTAGCAATATCTCTGTACCACTGGCTTAGAGCTGGGGCTTGTCTCAGAATGCCATATCTGCTGTATGATCAAGGATCTAAGTAGGAATGGTAGCTTCTAGTTTTCTTGACTTGCCTCTCTTACTGTGGAACATTTGTCCTATAAGTGAACTTGGATAAGAGTCATTGAGACCCTTGTAGTCTCAGCCTCCCATACCTGGAGAGAGCTTCCACTCTATGGATGGAAGCTGAGTGGAGTATGGAAATTCTTAATCTTTTAATCTCACTTGCTTGGAAATTAGTCTCTGAAACATGAAGATAGTGTGGATGAGAAATGATGGCAGTATTCCTCTTCTAGAAAGAAAGCATAGAATTTAACTGGGATTTGAGGGGACAGGGAACCCCTTCTTCTTGGCTGTAGTCACCCTAAATTAACCTTCTATTATAGGCTGGGATAAGAGCAGAGGAAGGCATGAGCTGTGGCTCAGGTGCCACAGACTCTTGCTGTTGTTACCAAGATTTAATAGATTTTCTTTAATAAAGTTTATTCATCTACTGTGTGTTCTTATGACAATTCCTAGAGCTTTTAACCATTGTTTTAAATAATTTAAACAAGTTGTGGTTGTTTATTGAAAAGAAGGTCCATGGAACCTCTGACTTCACTATTCTGAATCATTTTTCCTCCAAAGATACTTTTAAATTTTCTGTAGCCTGAATTTTCTAATTTCACTCTTTTTTGTTAGAATCTTTTGAGAAACAGATACAACCTTGGCTGCCTTTAAAGAGTAAGGGAGGCAGGGGTGGGGCAGGAGAGAAGTTCATTGGAAAATTGGAGTGCATGTATGAGGACTGCTTACCAGTAGGTTTCAATGTAGGATAATCAAGTTAGACTCCAGACATTTCACTGGGGAATTCACAAATGTCAATATCTCTAGGTCTTTTTCTTGGATCACTCAGGATTCTGAGAGATAAATCTTAAAATTTATTCTGTGGTGGATATAATACTGGCAGTCTGAGTTAGAGATAAAGGCTGGATTGGAGAATTTATTCTTTATTCATTATTCCTCTCATGTATACTATTCTTTAATCCAAATCTGTTCTGGTTCATCTTTTCCAATAAGTAAACTTTCAGTATTTTAGGGTTATGAACAGGTAGCAAAAGCCAAATGATGTTAAGTATGGAATACAAGAATCAACTGTACTTTTGAAAATATTTAAATATTGATACTCCTTTTTAAAATATCTATCTTAGGAGGACTTCCAGCAAGATGGTATCAGGGCAGTTTGATCTGTAAGACCCTCTGCAAAAGAGAACACACATAAAAACTCTAGCTCTCCAATGGGGCTGCAGCTCCCATTGTCGGCAGACTGTTCTCAGAACGGTGCTCGGTAGATGCCTCAACCACCTTAGACTTCTCAGCCGCACAGGGGGCTGCCGATGCCGCTGCAGCTGACGTCGCCCGACCCATGCCTGAGGCGACACACAGCTCTGAGCCGTGAAGCCCCCCCAAACACGCTCTACGGAACCTGCTGTGCTGTCACTGCCAAGTCTGACCCCTTGCCCGGAGCCAGGCTCATGGAGCTCCTTTCACGCACCATGAGGCAGTGGCTACAACCGCCATTACCATTGCCTGCTCCCTCCCAACCTGGGCGGCCTCCAACTTCCACCCTGCCCAGCTTGCATTGCCTGGCAGTCTCCAGTTGCTGTGGAAAAAGATCAACTGGAGTGGTGAGATCAGCACCACCTGCTGGGGATCCAAGGTAACAACATCAAAATGGGAAGGGCAGAAACTTCTTCACCTTACTAAATAGACACAGGCTAGATCTGTGTGGCAGACTCGGCAAGCAGCCCAGATCTGAACCACCCTCCACAGCAAGCCAGGAACAAATGACCCTGTGAACAAATCTACCAGCCTGCAAAGACAGCTAGAAATCAGAGCTGAAAGGACATTGGACCTAAAGGAAAAGTCTCAGCATGTGCTTGATTCCCCATTTAAAATTTTTTTATTCTTTGTCTATTTGTCTTACCCATCTTGTTTTCTCTCTCTTATTACTCTTATTAATGATGTTTACATACTTGCTTTGGTTCTGTCAATTTACTGACTTTATTCTATTTTTTTTTTCTCTGTAGACCCCATCATTGTATAGAGGAAAAGCACATCAATAAGTAGGTTGGATAGCTTTTATGTTTGCATGATTGTATGTTTTCGTTTTTAGTATGGTTCTTGGTTAGTTTGTAGTTGTTGATATTGTTTTCTTTTTACTTGTTTCAGTCTTTGTGTCTCTTTTCATTTGTTAGTCAGTACATTTGTCTATTTTCCCTCTTACTCCTCTCTCTATCCACCTCCCTCTTCTCCCCACACCCTGCTCCATTCTTTTCCCTTTTTTAACCTCATTTTGCTTTCAGGGAGTAAACCTATAACCCCACTGCATGGACAAATTGAAAGGCAGTGGGAAGTGGGTTTCAGATTATCCATATACCTTTTGGTGGATACTTGGATCTGCAGATAGATTTTGAATCACAGCTCTCCCCTTAATTAAATCTCAAAATTACAAAAAGGACTGCCCTCAACCTATAGTCCAACTCCAGAATTGAACAAAACAAGAGGATACACCTAAGGAAGAATAGGAGATTGAACAAAAAGAAGTAAAAGCAACCCCATCACCCCTGGAAAACAGAATTAAAGAAGAGGGGACAAAAGGGGTGGAGGAAAATCTGCACAAATGAAGAAAAACCAAAAGAAGAATATGAGTCTCTCACAGACTCCTGGGAGGACAGACACTGAGTAAATAGACTTCTGAATGCAAACACTGAAGAACCCCCAGATTGACTGGTCTCAAACTATAAACACAGATATTAAGGCATTAATAGAGAGAATAAAAAGAATTGAGGAGAGAAAAGAGGAAAATAGGAAAGAGTTGATAACTGAGATAACAGGAGTAAAGAATACTGTGATGGAAATAAATAACAAACCAATAAGCATGGAAAGCAGAATTAGCCAGCTGAAGAAAGAATCTCAGAGCTTGAAGACCAAAATACCAACTAATCCAAACTGTCAAAAACATAGAAAAGAAGCTTAGAAAGGAAGAACAAAACCTTCAAGAGAAGAACAATTACTTCAAGAGACAAAACCTAAGAGTAATTGGCCTTCCTGAGGCAGAAAGAGAGACAGAGACCACACTGGAATGAACATTCCATAAAATTATTAAAGAAAACTTCCCTAGCCGGGCTCGGTGGCTCAGCCTGTAATCCCGCGCCTTTGGGAGGCTGAGGTGAGTGGATTGCCTGAGCCCACAGGTTCGAGACCCGCCTGGGCAGCGAGATCTCATCTCTACAATAAACCAAAAAATTAGCTGGGCGTGGTAGCGCATGCCTGTAATTCCAGCTACTTGGAAGGCTGAGGTGGAAGGATCGCCGGAGCCCAGCAGGTCGAGGTTGTGGTGGCCGGAAGCAGCCACTGCACTCCAGTCTGGGCGACAGAGTTAGACTCCAACTCAAAAAAAAAAAAAAGAAAACTTCCCTCATGTCATCAGTGATGCAAAAATTCAGACACAAGAGATTCAGAGAACCCCTGAAAGATAACAAATGAGAAGACCAACTCTCAGAAACGTAATAATTCACCTAAACAAAGAGGGTATAAAAGAAAAAATCCTAAAGGCAGCAAGAGAAAAAGGTCAGACTACCTACCATGGAAGACCAATTAGAATAGCAGCAGATTTATCTACAGAAACCCTCCAGGCTAGGAGAGCTTGGAGCCCAATCTTCAAAGTTCTCAAAGATAAATAATTTCAAACAAGAATAACCTACCCAGCCAAGCTAAGCTTCATCAGTGAGGGAGAATTAAAATCTTTCCCAGACATCCAATCCCTAAAAACTTATGCTGCCTCCAGACCACCTCTACAAAAAATACTTAAGAAAGTATTAAACACAGAAGAAAAGGGAAAACAATGACAATGTTCTTCACAACAGTACAGGGAAAAGATGGAAAACACACACGAATCAACTGAAAAACCAAAGGAAAGACAACAAATAAACAGGAACAACAACAACTCTATAAGAACCTCAGGACAGGGAAAAACGACCACATTTCAATAATTAGCCTGAATGTGATTGGACTAAATGCACCACTGAAAAGACACAGAATGGTGGACTGGGTAAGAAACCATGACCCCATTATTTGCTGCATCCAGGAGACCCATTTCACTACAAGAGATGCACACAGACTCAAAGTTAAAGGTTGGAAAACAAGTTTCCAGACCAGTGAATCACAAAAGAAGGTAGGAGTTGCAATCTTAATATCAGATCAAATAACCTTTAAGCTATCAAAAATTTTAAAAGATACAGAAGGACGCTACATAATGATAAAAGATTCAATCCATCAACAAGAAATATCCATCCTAAACATATATGGACCCAACACAGGAGCAACAGCATTTATAAAACAACTACTAAATAAACTGAAAAAAGATATTGACTCTAACACTATTATAGCAGGGGACTTAAATACCCCACTGACAGCTCTAGATAGATCATCAAGGCAAAAAATCAACAAGGAGATCCAGAACCTAAACTTGACACTTGACCAAATGGACAGAGTTGATACCTGCAGATTATTCCACCCAACAACCACAGAGTGTACATTCTACTCATCACCACATGGAGCATACTCCAAGATTGATCACATTCTTGGTCATAAATCAAGCATAAACAAATTCCACAAGGTTGAAATCTTACCATGCACATTCTCAGACCACAGTGGAATAAAAATAAACATTAAAACCAACAACATTTCCCCAAAGGCCACAAAGACATGGACACTAAACAGCATGATGTTGAACAATGACTGGGTCAACACTGAAATCAAAGAAGAAATTGAAAGATTCGTGGAAACAAATGAAGATGAAGAAACATCTTACTAAAACCTCTGGGATGCCATGAAAACAATGAGAACTAAAAAACACTGCTCAAAGAAATCCAAGAAGACACAAACAAATGGAAAAATATTCCATGCTCTTGGATAGGAAGTATCAACATTGTTAAGATGCCCATCCTACCAAAGGCAATCTATAAATTCAATGCAATACCCATTAAGTTACCAATATCATTCTTCTCAGACCTGGAAATGACAATACAGAAATTCAGAAATTCATATGGAAACATAAATGATCACAAATAGCCAAAACAATCCTTAGCAAAAGAAACAAAGCAGGAGGTATCACACTTCCAGACTTCAAACTTTACTATAAGGCCACAGTAATCAAAACAGCCTGGTATTGCTACAAGAACAGGCACATAGACCAATGGAACAGGATAGAGATTCTGGAAACAAAGCCTCAATTCCTCAACCAACTCATCTTTGACAAAGCCTCCAACAACAACCACTGGGGACAGGACAACCTATTCAGTAAATGGTGCTGGGAAAACTGGTTGATCGCATGCAGAAGATTGAAACAGGACCCCTACCTACATCATACACAAAAAATTAACACTAAATGGATCAAAGACCTAAACGTAAAACCTCAAACTGAAAGAACGTTAGAAAATGCAGGAGACATTCTTATGGAAGTTGAAACTGGCAACTGTTTCCTGATCAAAACCAGAAGTGCCCAGGCCATAAGAGATAAGATAGACAAGTGGGACCTCATTAAACTGACAAGCTTCTGCAAATCCAAAAAAACCATCAAGAGAGCAGAGAGACAGCCCACAGAATGGGAAAAAATATTTGCCAATTGTATATCTGGCAAAGACCTAACATCCAGGATCTATAAGGAATTCAAATGCGCTGAAAGGAAAAACAACAAACAGCCCCCTTTAAAAAGTGGGCAAAAGACATGAATAGACACTTCTTAAATGAAGATATCCAGGCAGCCAAAAGACACATGAAAAAGTGCTCAGCCTCACACATCATTAGAGAAATGCAAATCAAAACCACATTGAGATGCCACCTAACCCATGTAAGAATGGCCATCATTAATAAAACAAACAACAATAGATGCTGGCAAGGATGTGGAGAAAAAGGAACACTTCGCTGCTGGTGGGAATGCAGATTAGTACTGCCTCTTTGGAAGACAGTGTGGCAATTTCTGAAAGAACTAGAAATTGACCTTCCATATGACCCAGCAATTCCCCTATTGGGAATGTACTTGGAGGAACTCAAATAATTCTACAAAAAAGATACCTGCACACGTATGTTTTTTGCAGCTCTATTCACAATAGCAAACACATGGAACCAACCGTGCTGCCCATCAAAGCTGGACTGGATTAAAAAATATGGCACATATACACAATGGAATATTATGCAGCCATAAAAAGGACAAATATATGGACTTTGCAGCAAATTGGATGGATTTGGAGTTGATCATACTCAGTGATCTATCACAGAAACAAACAACTGAGTTCCATATGTTCTCACTCATAAGGTGACCTTGAACAATTATAACTCTATAAGAAACTGATTGGCAGTAGTGGAAAACTGTCAGGCAAAGCTGGAGGGTGGGTGGGAGTGGCAGTTGAGGGAAACTGCCAGGGTAGGGAGGGGCCAACCTCATCAACAAGGGTACCTGCATGATCAATGTTTGTATACCTAGCCCTGAATTGTACCCCACATCTTTATAATAAATAAATTAATTAAAAAAAAAACTTGGGATGAGAGTATAGAAGCATTTTCACTATGCCCAGACCAGGGAAGAGGAAGCTGCAGCAACCCAGGGCTTCCAGGTTCACTGTAGTGCAATTCAGGGCAGTCCTGTGGAGCCTGGGCCACAGCCCACGGGGGTTCACACAGCCTGTAGAGCCCAGAGATTCCTGCTTCAAAATATTTGTAAACATAATAGATAGCTTTGCAAACATAGCTACTGAAGTATGGTGTTTGTAGACCATTCTTTAAAAATTATTCAAGGATATGTCAACAACCATTGAAACAGAGAATATTTTAGAAAGTCATCTTTCTTTGCTCACAAGATAACTGCCCACCAGTAGGCTTCATCTGCATCTCTATAGCCAGGGGTCTTTCTCATTCAGGGAAAAGTTTCAGAGAATTGTGAAAAAAAAATCACAAAACAGTCTGTCCTGTTTTCAGGAGTAGATCACTTTAGGAAAGCTCTATCTTTGAGGTCACACTGCAGTGAAATATTCAATCCAGAGCCTTAGTGGGAGAGCTTGCTACAGAGGAGTGAGTGCTCTGACCCCACACCTGGGCACCAAGCAGCTGTGGGTTTTCAGTGATAAATGTGAGCATCTCAAGGTCAGGGATGTCAAGGAAAACTACATCTCTGTAACCCCTGCACTTAGCATTGTGCCTGATTCATAACAGGTTCTAGAAAAAAGTTAAGTGAGTGAGTGAATGATATTCAACCTAAATATTGATTTCCCTGTCTATAAAACAGAACAATAGTTATAAAAAGCCTGGCCCTGTCAACCTCATGGGTTGACCACGAGCATCAGAAATTAGAACAAAAAAATAAGCACTGGACTGGATGGCTTTCCACCAGAATTCTACAAAACATACAAGGAGGAGCTGATACCAAGCCTATTGAAAGTATTCCAGGCAATTGAGAAAGATGGACTTCTCCCCAAATCATTTTATGAAGCTAACATCACACTGATACCCAAACCAGGTAAAAATCCAATAAATAAAGAGAACTACAGGGCAATATCCCTTATGAACATAGATACAAAAATCCTCAACAAGATTCTAGCAAATCAGATCTAAAAACACATCTCAAAAATCATCCACCATGACCAAGTAGGCTTCATCTCTTGGATGCAAGAGATGCTTCATCTCTTGGATGCAGGGCTGGTTCAACATCCACAAGACCATAAATGTAATTAAATACATCAACAGATATAAAAACAAAAACCACAGATTATATCATTAGATGCAGAAAAAGCTTTTGATAAAATCTAGCATCCCTTCTTGATAAAAACCCTCAAACTCCTAGGTATAGAAGGAACATCCCTCAAAATAGTAAGTGCCATCTACAATAAACCCACAGCTAACATATTGCTAAATGGACAGAAACTGGAAACATTTCCCCTGAAAACTGGAACAAGACAAGGCTGCCCCCTCTTGCCTCTCTTGTTCAACACTGTGTTGGAAATCCTAGCTAGGGAAATTAAACAAGAGAAGGAAATCAGGGGTATCCAAGTAGAAAAGCGGAGGTCAAGTCATCCCTCTTTGCTGATGATATGATTCTATATCTTGAAAATCCAAGAGAATCTGTCAAAAACCTGCTTGCACTGATAAAAGACTTTGGCAAAGTCTCAGGGTACAAAATAAATTGTGCAAAAGACAGTTGCATTCCTATACACCAACAACAAGCAGACAGAGCCCCAAATTAAAAGCACAGTCCCATTTTCAATAGCCACAAAATAAATGAAACACCTTGGCATCTTCCTAACCAGAGAAGTGAAAGATCTTTACAATGAAAACTACAAAACACTGCTCAAAGAAATACAAGAAAACACAAACAAGTGGAAAAATATTCCATGCTCATGGATTGGAAGACTCAACATTGTTAAAATGTTTATCCTACCAAAAGCAATCAACAGAATCAATGCAATACCCATTAAGTTACCAACATCATTCTTCTCAGACCTACAGAAATTCATATGGAAACATTAATGACCATGAATAGACAAAACAATCCTTAGCAAAAGAAACAAATCAGGAAGTATTACACTTCCAGACTTCAAACTTTACTATAGGCTTCAGTAATCAAAACAGCCTGGTACTGGTATAAGAAGAGGCATATAGACCAATGGAACAGGATAGAGATTCCAGAAGCAAAGCCTGAATTTCTCAACCAACTCATCTTTGACAAAGCTTCCTACAACAACCACTGGGGAGAGGAGAACCTATTCAGTAAATGGTGCTGGGAAAACTGGCTGACGACATGCAGAAGATGGAAACAGGACCCCTATCTATCCCCATACACAAAAATTAACTCCAAATGGATCAGAGACCTAAACGTAAAACCTCAAACTATAAGAATCTTAGAAAACACAGGAGACACACTTATGGAAATTGGAACTGGCAACCAATTCCTGATCAGAACCCTAAGTGCCCATACCATAAGAAATAAGATAGACAAGTGGGACCTCATCAAACTAACAAGCTTCTGAAAAGCAAAAGAAAGCATCAAGAGAGCAAGGAGACAGCCCACAGAATGGGAAAATATTTGCCAACTGTATATCTGACAAAGGCCTTATATCTGGGATCTACAAGGAACTCAAATGCACTGAAAGGAAAAAAAAAACAAACAGCCCTATTAAAAAGTGGGCAAAAGTCATGAAAAGACACTTCTCAAAAGAAGATATATGGGCAGCCAACAGACACATGAAAAAGTGCTCAGCCTCACTCATCATCAGAGAAATGCAAATCAAAATCACATTGAGATACCACCTAACCCCAGTTAGAATGGCCATCATTAATAAAACAACCAACAAAAGATGCTGGCAAGGATGCAGAGAAAAAGGAACGCCTCTACAATGCTGGTGGGAATGCAAACTAGTGCAACCTCTTTGAAAGACAGCATGGTGATTTCTGAAAGAACTAGAAATTGACCTTCCATATGACCAAGCAATTCCCCTATTGGGAATATACCCAGAGGAATTCAAATCATTCTACAAAAAAGATACCTGCACATGTATGTTTGCTGCAGCTCTGTTCACAATAGCAAAAGCATGGAACCAATTGTGCTGCCCATCAAAGCTGGACTGGGTAAAAAAATGTGGTACATATACACAATGGAATATTATGCAGCCATAAAGAAGGACAAACACATGAACTTTGCAGCAACTTGGATGGATTTAGAGTCTATCATACTCAGTGATCTATCTCAGAAACAGAACAGAGTACCATGTGTTCTCATTCATAAGCAGATCTTGAGCAATTATAATACTCTAAGAAAGCAATTGGCAGTAGTAGGAAACTGTCAGGGGAGGGAGGGACACACTTCATCAACCAGGGTACCCGCATAATCAATGTTTGTATGCCTAACCCTGAATTCCCCACATCTTTATAATTTAAAAAAAGAGGGGAGAAAAAATCAAATATCTATCTTATACCCTTTGCTTCAGAGGTACTTGATTTTTTTCAATTCCTAAGCCTCTCTAGTGTTGCACTAATTTCATATACTGTTTCTCAGTGCTTTGGTTTTACTTTTATCTAATCTTTTTGTTTTCATTTTAGTTTTAATTGACAAATAGAAGTTATATATTAAATATATTTATTGTGTCCAACATTATATTTTGAAATATGTGTAAATTTGTAGAATGGCTCGATTGAATTAGTTAACATATGCTATAATTCACATACTTATTTTTTGTGATAAGACCTAAAATCTACCTCAGTGATTTTCAAAATACAATACACTGATATTAACAATAGTCATCATGTTGTACAACAGATCTCTTGAACTTATCTTCATAACTAAAATTCTGTATCCTTTGATGTGTCAACAACTCCCATATCACCTCAACCCCTGTAAACCACCATTCTACTCTCTAACTTCTAAGAGTTCAAGGTATAAAGATTCTACATATAAGTGAGATCATAAGTATTTCTCTGCCTGGCTTATTTTGTTTAGCATAATGCCCTCCAGCTTTCATCCATGTTGTGGCAAATGCAGAATATCCTTCTTCTTGAAGAGTAAACAGTATTCCTTTGTGTATATATACCACATTTTATTTGTTCATTCATCTTTTGGTGGACACTTAAGTTGATTCCAGGTCTTGGCTATTATGAATAATGTTGCAATGAACATGAAAATTTGGATGTCCCTTCCACATGTTGAGTTCAGTTTCTTTGGATATATACCCAGAAGTAGGATCAATATATTATATGGGAGTTCTATTTTTAATTATTTTGAGAAATAAATTGAGGTATAGAGTTTCTGTTTTCCAAAATGGCTATACTGATTTACATTGCCACCAAGACCGGGCAAGGATTCCTCTTCTCCAAATCCGTGCCAACACTTGTCATCTTTTATCTTTTTGATAGAAGCTATTCTAACGGGTGTGAGGTAACATCTCATTGTGATTTTCATTTGCAGTTTTTGATAATCAGTGATATTGGGCATTTTTCATATATCTGTTGGCCATTCGCATGTCTTCTTTTGAAAACTATTCAGGTTAAAGAGATTTTTTGAAGTGATTTTCTTACTCTCACTCTCCACTCAACACACTTCTGACACCAGGTGTATGAGGCTTTTTAGCCCCACACACCAGACAGCAATTTTCCAGTAGACACCTGCTTGGTGTCCTTTAGTTCAATTCAGTTCTATCTACCTGGAGATGGCATCAGATTCCACAGACTCAGTCCCATAAGACTGTCACTCCCCAACTTTAGATGCCAGTCACAAGTAGTAGGTTGCCATCTACATTTCTAACCAATTGGCTATAGATTGGGGTTCTCATGATCCCCTTCTTTGGTTCAATTACTTTGCCAGAGAACCTCACAGAACTCATAGAAACACTTGACTTACATTTATCCATTTATTACACAGGATATTACAAAGGATACAGCTGAACAGCCAGGTCAAAAAGATCCGGGTGAGGTATGGGAGAAGGGTGTGGATCTTCTGTGCCCTCCCTGGCGTACCATCCTTCAGGAACCTTCGTGTATTCAACTATCTAGAAGCTCATTTGAATCCTGTTGTAGTGGGAAGAAAGAGAGGCCATGACACTGAGGCTACTATAGGAAGTGGCAATTTTATTTACACTGGTGGATACGGTGGACTAACACTTCCAGGCTGAGCACCCCAGAAAGGGATGAGAGGGGTCTTATATCTTTGTTTAGGTAAGGGATGGGGATTGTGTTGAGCAATTACACATTTTCTTTGGAATTCACAAGGTTGTACTCAGCAAAATCAGATTTTCAAAGGAGGAATTGTTTCCAGGAAATGCAGGGCGAGTAGGGGATGTAAACTAACACAGAGAGGATTTGGGTAAGTTTGTGAATTAGTCACTCTTTTGCGTTTTCATGAAAGCCATCAGTCTTTGGCTATTTGGCTTTTTCAAACAAAGCCGGTCTGGCGGGTTTTCAGAGCTTGCTGATTGGCTTTCAAAAGGAATACTTTTAACTGCTGTCAGCCCCCTTTCTGCCACACTGTCATTTCAGGTTTTCATAAAGTCTTCAACACATAGGCATGACTGAGTATATCATTGGTCAATGGTGATAGAATCAACCTCTGCCCTCCTTGGTCGTCAGAGAGTAAGGCTGAAAGTTCCAAACTTCTAACCACAGGTTTGTTTTTTCTTACAACAAATCCCCATCCTGAGGCTATCCAAGAACGTACCAAGCATCCCCTCATTATAATAAAATATGCTCTTATCACTCAGAATTTACAAAGATCTTAGGAGCTCTGTGTCAGGAACTGGAGATCAAAGACCAAATGTTAAAACAAATGATTCCCCTAGCACTTCTATACCAAATATTAGAACAAGAGATGCTACTAGTACCCCATCATTGACAAAATTCAAAGGTTTTAGGAGCTCAGTGCCAGGAAATAGGGGCATAGATTAATATGTACATTTCTTATTTCACACGTCTTTGCCCATTTTAAAACCAGGTTATTTGTTTACTTGCTCTGAAGTTGTTAGAGTTCCTTATAATTTGTGGATATTAACTTGTCAGATATATGGTTTGCAAATCTTTTCTCCTATTCCAAAGATTGCCTTTTCACTTTGTTTCCTTTTTTAGTTGAATGTAGTTTCACTTGCCAATTTTTGCTTTGACTGCCTCTGTGTTTCCAAGAAATTAAGGCCAACACCAATGTCATTAATTTTTTCCCCTATGTTTTCTTCTAAGAGTTTTAGTTTCATGACTTATGGTTGTCTTTAATCCATTCTGACTTAATTTTGTGTATATGTAAGGTATGGGTACAATTTTATCCTTTCATATGTGGATGTTCAGTTTTCCAAATGCCGTTTGTTAAAGAGACTATGCTTTCCTCATTGTGTATTTTCTGCCAGAAGACCGCAATAATAGTTGACAATACCAGTTGAATATATATATGGCTATTTATAGATTTTCTATTCTGTTCTGTTGATCAATATGTCTTTATGCCAAAATGATACTATTTTGATTACTGTAGCTTTGTGATATGCTTTAAAACCAGGAAGTGTGAGATTTTCAGCTTTGCTCTTTTTAAAAGATCATTTTGCCTACTTTAGGTCTACTGTGGTTCCATATACATTTCAGGATTTTTTTCTATTTCTGTAAAAAAAAAAAAATGTTGTTAGGAATTTGATAGGGATTACATTGAATGTGTAGATAGCTTTGGGTAGTACTGACATTTTAACAAAACTAAGTCTTTCAATCATTGAACAAAAAATGTCTTTCCATTCATTTGTATCTTCTTTAATTTATTTCTGCAATGTCTTGTAGTTTTCAGTGTATAAGTCTTTTGGTTCCTTGGTTAGTTTTTATTATTTTTGGTGCCACTGTAAATGGGATTGTGTTTTTTTCTGTTTGTTTGTTTTAATTTTATTTTATTGTGGTTAGCATCTATCCACTTAACAAATTGTTAAGTGTGCAATACATTATTGTCAACCATAGAAACAATATTACACAGCAGATGTTAAGAGCTTATTCATCTTACTTAACTGAAACTTTATGCCTGTTGATTACTAACTTCTTATCTCCCCCTCTGTCACATCCCTTACAATCATTATTTCATCATTTCATTCTATGATTCTCTGAATTTCATTGTTTTAGAGACATAATTAAAGTGAATTTAAGCAGTTTAAGCAATATGTGTCTTTCTGTGCCTGGCTTATTTCATTTAGCATAATGTCCTCAAAGTTCATTTATGCTGTCACATATTACAGAATATGCTTTTTTTGACTGAATAATATACACTATTTTCCTGACTTATTCATCTGTTGATGGACATTTAGTTTGTTTCTACCTCTTGATTGCTATGAATAGTGCTACAAAGAACAAGGAAGTGCTAATATATCTTCAGGGCCCTGATTTTAATACCTTTGAGTAAATACACAAAAGTAGGAGTGCTGAACCATATGGTATTTATTTATTTATTTATTATTTTTTAGGGACTTCCATACTGTTTTCTACAGTGCTTTTACCATTTTGCATTCTGACCAACAGCATGCTACAATTCCAATTTCTCCACATCTTTGCCACACTGAATTTTTTTTTAATAATAGCCATCTTGGCAGGTGTGAGGTAGTATCTCATTCTGGTTTTGATTTGCATTTCCCTGAAGACTAGTGATGCTGACCATTTTTTCATTTAACTGTTGGTCATTTGTATGATGACTGACAATTAAGTTCATGAATTGCCCGTAGAAAAAGTGCTACATATTTCATTGCCAAATATCACCATGGTCACTTTTGAAGTACTCCCCTTGGGAAGCTATGCACCAATGACAGTGCCTAGACAATTTGTCAAGGCAATTTTGAAACTTTTTTCTGGAATGAGCATTGGAGCTGTCATCAAATTACCCTTGATGTCCTGAATGTTATCAAAATGTCTTCCTTTTAATATTTCCTTTATCTTTGGGTAAAGAAAAACATCATTGGTCAGATCAGGTGAGTAGGAAGGGTATTCCAATGCAGTTATTTGTTTACTGGCTAAAAACTCCCTCACAGACAGTGCTGTGTGAGCTGGTGCATTGTCATGACACAAGAGCTCCTTCGGGATCATTTTTGTACATAGCTTTCTCATGCCAAAATTTTCAGTTAAGATTTTCCAATTTCTCTATTGATGTTATTTTGGTATGTTATGCTTCTCACAGTCAGGCAATGATTTTGACTCACAAGTTGATGAATTTTTGCAATGTTTTTGTCAATTCTGGCTATCCTGAACTCTCTTCATCAGTGACAATTTCTCTACCCAAAGAAAAATGTTTAATTTTTTTGGACACTGCCATTTTCTTCATGGCATTATCCCTTTAACCTTGGACTAACATGTCCCTGATACCACTTCCATTCTTGCCAAGTTTAACAGAAATTTAATGTTCGTTGTTCTAATTCAAGCTCTGATATTCTGCTGATGACACACAAACACATACAACAACAATAATAAACGCCACTCAGCAAGACACTGCCACATATTAACATGAACACAGTTGTGAGACACTAATATACCACCATTATGAAATCTTACTGAGTTGTTACAATGACAGTGCTACCAATGTAAGCACATAGTGTCAAGTTCGTGAACTTAATTGTCCAAACCATATGCCTTCTTTTGTGAAAATGTCTATTCGTGTCCTTTGTTCATTTTTAAGTTAGGTAATTTGTTTTCTTTGTATTGAGTTGTAGAAGTTTTTATATATTTAGGGTATTAAACCCATATCAGATACATGTTTTGCAATTTTTTTAAACCATTTTTTAGATTGCCTTTTTCACTCTTTTAACTGTTCCTTTTGCTGTACTGATTGAATAAGTGAACTTGTAAGAATATTACACAGGTGGAACTAAATTTAACCTCATGCTTTGAATCTGAGAAAAGTAAATGTGCAACCATTATTGAAAGCTGACTATTTAATCTGCCCAAGAAAAATAAATACCTTAGTCTCTAAAAGGTCTTATTTTTTTATTTTTAAGCTCTTTGGCACATTAATAAAAAATAAAATGTTATTTTAAAAATATAACACATGTGCATTCAAATAATTAAAAAAGACCCCAAGAAAAAAGTAACTTATGACTTAATTGCTATTATGTTTACTTTAAAGTCCTAGGAAATTATTTATTTCAAATTAATGCATATTTCATCATTTTCAGCAGTTTCCAAACTAATCTCTGTTTTCTATTAGTCTCACCAAACCCAATATTATTCTTTTCCCTAATGTTTAGAATGTGAATTTATGTAACATTGCCCAATATCTTAAATCTTTTATCACACCATTATATACACGTTTTGCTTGAGTTGAAATTTATTGTCTATAAATGAAAACAAAAAGGTAAATTTTCTACTACAAAACCAAAACAGTTTCCCTAAACAGTGGATTAAAAATGATAAAGAAACACACTCTGTGTGGCAGTCACAATTTCAAATTAAGAATATTAGATGAACATATATTTATAAAAAGCTTTTTCATTTGCCTTCACAAATGCACTTTAGACTAAACTTTTTACTTATATTACTCTTTTGGAAAGCAAGCAAACAAGACTATTCAGCACCTTAGCAGATAATTTTCTGTTTGAAATTTAAAATAACTATCTCCAAGTTTTATATATTATACAGCATATTTTAAGCCATATCTTCATTCCCTCTAAAGAAAACATCTATAGGTTATTTTTTCTGCATTTTTATTTTTTAATTTAATTCAATTTTATTTATTTATTTATTTAGAGTTGGAGTCTCACTCTGTCACCCAGACTGGATTGCAGTGGCCGCCCCCCGCCACCGCAGCCTCGACCGCTAGGCTCCGGCGATCCTTCTGCCTCAGACTTCCAAGTAGCTGGAACTACAGGCGTGCACTACCACACCTGGTTAATTTTTTGATTTACTGTAGAGATGAGGTCTCGCCAAGTTGCCCAGGCGAGTCATGAATGCATTTTTATTTTATAATGTATGTACAACAAACAAATTTGACTGACTCGCTAATGCCATAAAATAGATTTTATCCATTAGATTTTATTAATTATATTCTTGCCGATATACTTTGGATATTTGTCCTCTCCAAATCTCATGTTTAAATGTGATCCCCAATGTTGGAGGGGGTACCCCAGTGTGATGTGTTTGGGTCATGGGTATGGATCTCTCATGAATGGCTTGATGCCCTCCCCCTTAGTGAATTCTTTCTCTATTCGTTCATGGAAAAACTGATTGTTAAAAAGAGCCTGGTACTTCCTCCTCTCTCTCTTGCTCCCTCTGTCACCTTGTGATACACCAGCTTCCCTTGCCTTCATAAGTAAAAGTTACCTGAGGGCTCACCAGAAGCCAAGCAGATGTGAGTGCAATGCTTCTTGTACAGCATGCAAAACCGTGAGCCAAATAAACCTCTTTTTTAAATAAATGACCCAGTCTCAAACAGTCTGTTATAGTAACACTAAGTGAACTAAGACAAGGACTTTACGCTAAGCTAAATAAGCCAGTCACAAATTGACAAAAACTGTATGATTTCACTTACATGTAGTATCTAAAGTAGATAGGTAGATAGATAGATATGCCTTTTTTGTATAACAATTACAATTCAGTAAAACTATTTTGTAAAAGTTGATACAGCTAGTAACTGGTGTAGCTGATATTTGAACTCCATTTGCTAAAAACATCTGAGCCACACTAGTTTAGATATAGAAGACCTTCTTTGAACAATCTGACACTTTCTTACTCAGCATATCACTCTGCAAGGTCTCTCCATAGAGAGAATATGAAAGGAGCAAGAAACATCGGCACAGAACAGCATAAACCTGTAGAGGTGATTCTTGCTCTCCTGGTATCATAATATTGTGAGACATTTCTACACACTTTGATAATATCAGAGCTGATATCTTCCGCTAGGTAATTCCATAAGCATGGTATCTTATTAAGCTTTAACCTTTATTTTATAAAGAAGTATGAAAACTTACAGCTAAATCCTCATTAATAACAGTTCTTAGCTGGCATTTGGTTTATGCCTTAATGGTTCCTGCTGTTTCCTGAGAAGTAAATATAGTTCTACAGCACCTAATTTTCCTCTGAGTCTATCATCAGGTCTCATCTACAGATCCCCCAAGGATATTGAGCTCTTAACCACTTCCTTTGATTTTATTTTCAGTACCTTTATTTTATAAAATAATTATTGCGTCATTTAAAAATGTGTTTCTCAAAAGTAACATAATTCTTCTACCTCTTGGGAAAAAAAATTGAATTAGATTTCTAACAAAAGGTTGAGAATACGACCTCGCTGCCCCCTCCCTACTTTTTTTTACAGATCAAAATATCAAGATCCAGCAAAAAAAAAAAAAAGTAACCTTTTCAAGGTAATAAAGCAAGTTAATGGCAGAATTGGAAATAGATGGGGGAACCATCAAAGAATTTCCAGGTAAACAAGAGAAATGTACAGTCTGGGACAATTGTTATCTAGCAAGGTGAGAGCTAAAAGAAGCAGTGGGGTAATAATACATGATGGCAACATTTGATAGAATTAGTGTGAATTTCCCTCTACTTTGATTTGACTTTAACAAGTCAAATAATTCTTAGTCATACTATTTTCTTGTTTTAGTATGTCTAATGACTTTGGCCCTTACATTATCTTCCTTGAGGGCAGTTATAAATATAAAAGGGATTTTATTTCTAATCAAATATAGAGATAAAATGAATGCTGTCTTATGTGTTATAAAAAAGATCATTACTATGATAACAAGAAAATATTTAATATAATTTAATTGCCTATATTCATCACTTCTTTGCTTACATGCTAAAATGTCTGTACAAAGAGTCCATGCACATAGCATCACAATTATTCAAATATTCCTCTCTAATCAGATGTGCTAGAATTTTCATAAAACTTACCCTTGGTTGATTTCACTTCTCTTTACAAAATTTTCTGTAAAGCTCTCCTCAGTTATCTCAAAATGTGCCAGATTTTAGACTTCTAAAACCCACCATGTTTTCATTTTTTTTCTGTTATTCTCCACTTTTTTGTTTAATTCAATGAGGTAATATGCCATGATATACTGATAAATGGATCTTTGTGCACTGTAGAAAAAGAAAGGCTGGCAAAGTGGAATGATTTGGCATGACTCTACAGGTAGAGTCAAGTGGCCCAGTTAGGAAAGATGAGGGTATTAAGGTGACTGAAGTCTTTGAGTGTGTGTGTGTAGACACAAGGATGGGTAGTCTCTGATCTCTCTCAAGGGGTTGAATGCCAGCTACCCACACTGAGAGCCCTTGAGAACAATTCAAATTGTCTTGCACATCCATCCTTCATCTGGGGACTGGAACTATGGGCAGTAGGAAGTAGGGGAGCACAGAATTTTTAAAAATTTAAAGTGAAAGTGTTGCTTGCAGTGAATGTATAAAAAATGTCAACTATTTTTAATTTATTTTATGGTCTGCTAATTCATCTTCTATATGTTAAAACAGAGCTTGCACAAGTCACTAAAAAGAATTCAATATGGTCATATTGATCAAAGTAGGCTAGGTTATGCTGTAGGAAAAAATAACCCTCAAATCTCAGTGACTTAAAACAAGTTTATTTCTTGTTCAGATGACATATCTATCATTGTTCCACAGAGGGGGCTAAGCTATTGTAAGCACTCAGTCTCCCAAGTTGTCAGAACAGCCATTGTCTTGTAACATTGCTTGTCACTATGCCAGAGGGAAAAGAGGATTCTGCAAGGTCTTACATTATTAATTAAATGATCCAGTGAGGAAGTGACATAGTCACTTTTATTCCCACTCATTAGATAGAACTAGTCAAGCAGCCTACGCATCACAAGTGGGTGGGTAGTGCAATTCTATTATGTTCCCAAGGAAAAAAAAATGCAGTATGTGTGGAAAACAGACCTAATGACTATCATAATGGTAAAAAATGTTTCTTTTGCTCTCTTGTCTTATGACTCATAAGAAAATATTAAAGTACAGTGATCTTAGAATTTTGAGTTATATTTCTGCCTCCAAAGATCATTTTTACCTAACTTTCAAGTCAAAATGAGTATATCTTCTGAATTATGCTGACAAGTCTGTTCTCTGCTTGGATTCGTTCATGAGAAGTAATGATACTACCTAACTATATAGTATATACTATATTTTGATACTGGTCATTGATATCCAAGAATGTTCATCCTTATATTTGACTGAAATTGGATGTGTTGTAACTATAGTCATCCAGGCTCTGCCCTGTAGAAAAATCAGAATACAGTCATCTATCAGTATAGGTTGGGGATTGGTTCCAGGGTTTCAGGACCATTTCTCAGTACCCAAATCTGTGCATGCTCCAGACCCACAGTTGACCCTGTGGAACTTGAATGTATAAAAATTTGGTCCTCTGTATATGTGGATTTCATATCCCACAAATACCATATTTTTTTATACCAGTTTGGGTAAAAAAAAAATTGTGCATAATTGGACCTGTTCAGTTCAATCTTGTGTTATTCAAAGGTCAATTGTATATTAATAATAGTAGAAATAATGATATATATATGCAAATATACTAATTTAATCTTGAAAAAACCCTATGCATTAGGCAGTGTTATCACTTCCATTAAAACAGTAACTATGGTTATTTGCTGTTGCACATAGTAAGCTTTCAAACATGAAAATTAGTGCTTGCTAACCATCCCTACTTTTCTCCAATTGTTTATCATGAAATGATTTCTTGATACTTCATCATCTTGTTTGTCCTATTCTGAATGTGCTAGTTTGGAAATATTCTTCTTTTTAATTTTTTTTATATTTTAAAAATGTGGGGCACAATTCAGATTTAGGTAAACAAGTGGACATCAAACAGGTAAAGTTTGGGTCGCCCTTTGGTTACCACTTCACCTGGCTTGACATCAGGTACCCTTAGTGATGTGTTGTGTCCCCCCAACCCCACCCTGGTGGAATCCTGCTACTGCTAATCCCTTTCTTATGGCATTATGCTAAATGCTCAGGGTCCACTTGTGAGTGAGAACATGTGGTACTCTGTTCTTTGTTTCTGTGATAGATCACTGAGTATGACAGACTCTAAATCCACCAAGTTGCTGTGAAGTCCATAATTTTGTTCTTCTTCATGGCTGCATAATATTCCATTGTGTATATGTACCATATTTTTTTAAGTCCAGTCTAGTTTTGATGGGCAGCACGGTTGGTTCCATATTTTTGCTATTGTGAATAGTGCTGTGATAAACATGCATGTGCAGGTATCTTTTTTGTAGAGTGATTTAAATTCTTCTGGGTATATTCCCAGAAGGGGGATTGCTGGGTCATATGGCAGGTCAATTTCTAGTTCCTACTGAAAAGCTCCTGCAAAGCAAAAGAAACTATCAAAAGAGTAGGGAGACAACCCAAAAAATGGGAGAAAAATATTCGCCAACTGCATATCTGACAAAGGCCTAACATCCAGGATCTACAAGGATCTCAAACTTGCAGAAAGGAAAAGCAAACAGCCCCATTAAAAAATGGGCAAAAGACATGAATAGATAATTTTCAAAAGAAGACATATGAGCAGCCAACAGACACATAAAAAACTGTTCAGCCTCACTAATCATCAGAGAAATGCAAATCAAAACCACATTGAGATGCCAGCTAACTCCAGTAAGAATGGCCATCATTAATAAAACAAACAACAACAGATACTGGTGAGGATGCAGAGAAAAGGGAACATTTCTATACTGTTGGTGGGAATGCAAATTGGTTTAACCTCTATGGAAATATCCTTCTAATTTTGTGACTCTTTGAAATAACTACAGTATGTATAGATATGATGAGAAGAATATACAAAGCACATAGTTAAATGGGATTAGACTTTTTTAGTTGCTATTTTATATTACCAGTGGTATAGAGTATGTATAAATGAGTTGTTTTATTTATTTGTCTGTGTATGTTATAAGCCCCAACTCAATCATCTATCCTGATCTAAGTCTAATACGTCTGTAAATCTTCAGCCCAGGAGTTGGACTATAGTCAACTATCAATATTCAATGATAGATTAAAGTCAAGATGAATGACATTTCTTAGTCTAAGTACAATATTATAAATATTTGTTTATCATGAGAAGAAAACATTTTATACTGTCTTCACTTTGAGAAAATGGCAGCCTCCTATTCAGAAAGTAAAATACCATTAAGTGGGATATTCTCAATATCAAACATAAATAAACATACACATTCTATCCTACTTCCAGCCTATAAAATAATGGATCTGTCATTCCCAACTACAGATAATTTCTCTGTCAGTACTTAGGGTCCATTTTCTCTCTTTCCTGAAAGCCTTGCATTGTTCAGTGTCCCTTTTACTCTTTATGTATTTATCTCCTTCCTCTTAACTCAATGTTTTCACTTCAATAACCAATATAAAGATCTGGGATACCACTATCTTTCATTCAGAGTGCAACAATAACATCCTAACTGGTGTATCCTCAATTCAAGCTGGTCTTGCCCCCTTTGGTAAGTTTCTCCATAGAAAAGCAGAGGTCATGTTTCATAATCATATGTCAGATAATATGATATAAAATTCTCCAGTGGTTTTATATTATACTTAAAATCCAAATTCTTTATTGAGACCCAAAAGAGCATGTGTAATATAGCCTGTGTTTTCTTCCCTGGAATAATTTCCTATTTCTGGTATAAAAATTACCACAAACTTTGTGACTTAAAACATTGCAAATATACTATTTTACATTTACAGAGGTCAGAAGTCCAAAATAGGTCGACAGGGTTGCATTCCTTCTGAAGACTATGGAAGGTAATCCATTCTTTGCTTTTTCCTGCTTCCAGAGGGCACCTGCATTCCTTGGCTTGTAGTTTTACACCACTCTGATCTCTGCTTTCATCATTACACCTTCTTCTCAGACTCTGACCCTTTTGCCTTCTGCTCTTATAAGGACCCTTGTCATTATATTACATGCATCTAGAAAATCCATGATAATTTCCACATCTCAAGATGCTAAACTTAATCACATTTGCAACATACTTTTACCATGTATGGTAACACATTTGCAGATTTGAGGTATTCAGATGTGAACATCTTTCTGGAGCCATAATTTTGCCTACTATAATCTCCTACAACCTGTCCCCTTTGTCACTATACTTAAGCTACCTAAGCTGAACAATTGATGAGAACATGAGCTTATTAAAAGGAATTTTTTTTTAAAATTATTGAGAGGGTTAGAGAAACAGGTTCCAGGTTATACTTCTAGAATCAACAACCACAGTCATCTTCAGAACTGGTCTCATGAGAAAATTACTACAGCTGTGGAGCACCATTCCACCTCTAGGTCAGGAACATAACTTTACAGCATCATTATGACTACCAAAGAGTATTAGATCCCCTTGCCTCCTCTTGTAGCTCTATCTCTTAAATCAAAATGTCAAATGACTGTGTTTGATTGATGGAGCCTGAGTCATATTTCTGTAACCTACTTGTGAGTATATCGGGGTTTTTCAGAGAGATAGAACCAGCAAGTAAAGATAGATAGATAGATAGATAGATAGATAGATAGATAGATAGATAGATAATATCGATGATAGATAGATGATAGACAATAGATAGAGATAGAAGCATTAATAGGGCAATTGGCTCACAAAATTGTGAAAGCTGAGAAATCCATCTCAGGCCATCTGAAAGGTGGAGATGTTGCAAGTTTGGTCAAATTAGAAGGCCTCAGAACCAGGAAAGCCGACTCTCAGTCTGCGGTCAAAGGTCTGAGAACCCAGGAAACTACCAGCGCAAGTCCTGGAGTCCAAAGTCCAGGAATCCTGGAGTTGTCCAAAACAAGGAGAGAAAGGATGTATCCCGACTCCAGTAGATAAATGGACACCTTTGCTTTTCTTCAGTTTTTGTTGTCTCTGGCTCCCAGCAGATGGGGTAGTGCTTTCCCACACTGAGGGCAGATCTTTCCCACCTAGTTCACTCAGACTCACAGTCTGATTGCCTCTGGAAACACCTTCACAGACATTTCCAAAACTAATGCTTTTCCAGGTTTCTAGGTATTAATATTGTTGGCAGCCAGCGAGGAGGCCCGCCTGAGCTTTAGGGATCCAGGAGGGCTGCAGACCCTGAGACCACTAGGATGAGTTCAGGAGCTGATGACCCATTCCCTCTTCCCTTCTTTGCTGTTTGGCACATCCCACTAGCAGGGACTTTGATGATCTAAGTATGAAGCTCTGAGAGTACGACAGGCATGGCTTACTTTAGGAGTCCATTGTTCCCGTTTCTCACAGACGGAGGTTTCGACTTTAAACTTAACATAATTCAAACTCAGGTCACATTTGGGAGCCTTTAATATGGTACAAGCTTCTTTATAAGATTTAAAAGTATATTTGTAGAATTAGTATATACATATAAAGTGCTGTTTCAATCTTAATAATATAGTTAATTATCTAGAGTTACTAGAAACAGCCCAGCACAAACTTTGGGCTGGGCCACATTCCTTAGGCACTGGTTTGGGCTATAATTAAGAGTTTCTATAGTGTAGGTAGAATTAGCGTAAAATAGAAAGGAACTGGGATTTAGGTTGGTCATTAGGTGTTGTGTATGCATAAGTTTTAAAAGTTATTGATAATTAGAATATTATGATATTAGAATTGTTGTGTTGCTTTTGCAGAATATTAACCAAGCATGAGGAACAGTGAGATAATTTTGGAATCCTCCTTCCTCATGCTTGAGGAAATGCCTGGTGGGTGGAGGACGTCCCTCATTCATCTGGCTTTATGGTTATGTAAAAGTTTGGTGATTTAATTGGGATTGTTCTTCCTCATGCCCCTCACCCACCTGGCTTTGTGTTCATATGAAAGTCTTGTGATTTAACCTATGAAACTTTAGGATAAAAGGCTTACGGTTCATCCCATTAAATGGCTTCTGCACTAGACAGAGTCCAGTCTCTTTCTTTCTCCACCCCCATCTCTCTCTTTCTTTCTCTTTATTTCTCCAGAATAATTGCCGATGCCACCACACCTCCCAGGGACCCTCTAAATCTCTTTGCAGGGGTCCACCCCGTGCATAATATATCTTAATCCAATCTAAAAATTAATCATCACACCAAGAAAAGCTAAAAAGGCAAATACTTAACATTTCATCTCTTGAAGAAAGAGGCATAAAGATTTATGAAGAGAGGACTGCTCAAAACAAAGAAAAGGATTCAAAATTATAGATTGCCAGAACAAGCTGGAAATGTCTGCATCCACTTTGGTTCTCTTTCTAACTTATGCTGTTTGTTCCTGAGTCAAGACCTTTGTGCTTGTAATTACTTCCTTTTCTGAACATCCTTCTTTATGTTCTTCACCTGGCAACTTCATTTTTATTATTGAGATATCAACTGAAATCTTCTCAAAGAGGGCCATCTGGCAACTTTAATGTTCTTTCCTAGTCACTGTCTATTATTACCTTGTTTTATTTTCTTCTTACCACTTATTACTATTTATTTAAATTTATTATAAATTTTCCTTATCGACTTATTGTTATGCATTCCCATTAGACTGTAAGTTCCATGAGAGCAGTGACTATCTCAGCTTTACACATCAATATATTTCCTGTTATTAGTATAGTACCTACTACATAGTAGCATCTCAATAAATATTTGTTGAATTAAAAAACAAAAGTAGTACATATAGTAGAAAAAGTATATGGTTTACAATCAAACATATCTGTGTCTGAACACTTGCTTTACTGAATACAAACTATATGACCTTAATTAAGTGATTAAATTTACTTAGCTACCAAATTACTCATTTTTAAATAAAAGTGATACCTACCATAACCATCATGTTGAAAAAAAATATCTTCATGAGCACTGTATAAAGGATTATATTTCTTTATATCCTCACCAACACTTGTAATTATTGACTTTTTGGCTACCATCTTCATAGATGTAGAATGTTATTGTGGCTTTGATGTGCATTTCTATAATGATTGTTGCTGTACATCTTTTCATGTGCTTATTAGACATTTGTATGTATGCTTTGGAGAAATATCTGTTCAGATCCTTTGCCAATTTTCTAAGTAGATTATTTCTATTTTTATTACTGAGTTGTAACAGTTAGTAATATATCCAGGATAACAATTCCATTTCAGATATATTATTTACACATATTTTCTATGATTTTGCAGGTTGGTCACTTCACTGTCATGATGGTGTCCTTTGAAGGGAAATGTATTTTCATTTTGATGAAGTCCAATTTATTTTTTATTTGTTTCTTGTACTTTTGGTGGTGTATCTAAGAAATCTTTACCTATCTCAAGGTTACAAAGACACACACCTATGTTTTCTTATAAGGGTTTTATAGTTTTAGCTTTTACATGTACTTATTTCATTAATTTTAGTTGATCTTGCATGTGGATATCTAGTTGTTCCAGCATCATTTGTTGAAAAATTGATTATCACTCTATTAATTGGCTTTGGCACCCTTGTTGAAAATAAGTTGACTGTAAAACATAAGGATTTATTTCTGGACTCTCTTTTTTATTCCTTTGATCTATATGTCTTTTGTTATGCTAGTACCATACTATTTTGATAATTGTAGTTTGCTGATAGTTTTTGAAAGTAAACAGAGTGAGTCATGCAACTATGCTTTTTTTTCAAGATTATTTTGGGTATTCTGAGTCTCTTGGATATGGGAATAATATGGAAATTAGTTTTAGCATTGACTTGCAAATTTCTGCAAAAAGGGAAATTAAAATATTGATCAGGATTACATTGAATCTATAGATCAATTTCAGGAATACTGTGATTTTGTCAGTATTAAGTGTATTCATCATGAATATGGGGTGTCCTTCCACTTGTTTAAGTATTATTAAATTTGTTTCAACAAAATATTATAGTTTTCAGTATACAAGTGTTATAATATATATATTATTTTAAAGATGTGGGGTACAATTCAGGATTAGGTATACAAGTGGACATTATACAGGTAAAGTTTGGGACTCACTTTGGTCCCCACTATGCCTGGTTTGAGATCAGGAATGTTTATTGAGGTTGTGTCCCTACCCCCACCCAGGAAGTATCCCACTACTGCTACTGACAATTCCTTTCTTAAAGTATTATGCTAAATGTTCAGGGTCCACTTATGAGTGAGAACATGTGGTACTCAGTTCATTGTTTCTGTGATAGATCACTGAGTATGATAGATTATAATCCCTCCAAGTTGCTGTGAAGTCCATATGTTTGTCCTTCTTTATGGCTGCATAATATTTCATCATGTATATGTACCACATTTTTTTATCCAGTCCAGTTTCAATGGGCAGCACAGTTGGTTCCATATTTTTGCTATTGTGAATTGTGCTGCTATAAACATGCATACACAGGGATCTTTTTTGTAGAATGATTTGAGTTCCTCCAAGTATATTCCCAGTAGGGGGATTGGTGGGTCATATGGAAAGTCAATTTCTGGTTCTTTTAGAAATCGCTAGTCATCAAAGAAATGCAAATTCAAACCACACTGAGATACCACCCAACTCCAGTCAGTAAGGCCATCATCAATAACTCAAAAAAAACAAAAGATGCTAGACAGGACGCGGGGAAAAGGGAACACTTCTACACTGTTAGTGGGAGTGTAAACTAGTACAACCTCTGTGGAAAACAGTGTGGCAATTCCTAAACCATCTAAAAATTGAGGTTCCATATGACCCCAAAACCCCCCTACTGGGAATATACCTGGAGGAATTCAAGTCACTGTATGAAAAGGATACCTGTACATGCATGTTTATTGCAGCATTATTTACAATAACAGATATATGGAACATGCCGAGCTGACCATCAAAAGAGGACTGGATTTAAAAAAGTGGTACATACACACAATGGAATATTACACAATCATAAAGAAGGACAAAATTATGGACTTTGCAGCAACTTGGTGGATTTAGAGTCTATCATGCTCAGTGATCAATCACAGAAACAATGAACTAAGTACCACATTGTTCTCACTCATAAGCAGACACTGAACATTTAGCATAATACTATAAGAAAGGGATTGGCAGTAGAGGGAAACTCCCAGGGGAGGGGTACCTGCATAATGAACATTTGTATACCTAACCCTGAATCATACCACACATCTTCATAATAAACAATTAAAATAAAAAAAAAACAAATCGCCACACTGCTTTCCATAGAGGTTGAACCAGTGTGCATTCCCATCAGCAGTGTAGAAGTGTTCCCTTTTCTCTGCATCCTCGCCAGCATCTGTTGTTGTTTGTTTTATTAATGATGGCCATTCTTATTGGGGTTAGATGGTATCTCAATGTGGTTTTGATTTGCATTTCTCTGATGATTAGTGAGACTGAGCATTTTTTCTTGTGTCTGTTGGCTGCCCATAAATCTTCTTTTGAGAAGTATCTACTCATGTCTTTTGTCTACTTTTTAATGGGGTTGTTTGCTTTTTTCATTTCAGCACATTTGAGTTCCTTGTAGATCCTGGATGTTAGGTCTTTGTCAGATATGCAGTTAACAAATATTTTTTCCCATACTGTGGGCTGTCTCCCCACTCTCTTGATTGTTTATCTTACTTTGCAGAAACTTTTCAGTTTGATGAAGTCCCACTTGTCTATCTCATCTCTTATGGCATGGACACCTAGGGTTTTGACCAGGAATTGGTTGCCTACTCCAATTTCTGTAAGGGTATCTCATGCGTTTTCTAAGATTCTTATGGTGTGATGTTTTACATTTAGGTCTTTGATCCATTTAGAGTTGATTTTTGTGTATGGTGATAGGTTGGGGTGCTGTTTCAATCATCTGCATGTGATCAGCCAGTTTTCCCAGCACCTTTTACTGAATAAATTCTCCTATCCCCAGTGGTTGTTGTTGGAGGCTTTGTCGAAGATGAGTTGGTTGAGAAATTGAGGTTTTGCTACTGGAATCTCTATCCTGTTCCATTGGTCCATATGCCTGTTCTGCTATTAATACCAGGCTGTTTTGTTTATTGTAGCCTTATAGTAAAGTGTAAAGACTGGAAGTCTGACACCTTCTGCTTTGTTTCTTTTCCTAAGGATTGTTTTGGCTATTCATGGTCATTTATGTTTCCACATGAATTTCTGTATTCTCATTTCCAGGTCTGAGAAGGATGATGTTGGTAATTTAATGGTATTGTGTTGAATCTGTAGATTGCTTTTGGTAGGATGGACATCTTAACAATGTTGATTCTTCCTATCCATGAGCATGGAATATTTTTCCATTTGTGTCTTTTTGGATTTCTTTGAGAAGTGTCTTGCAGTTCTCATTGTAAAAGTCTTTCACTTCTCTGGTTAGGAGGATGCTGAGGTATTTCATTTTTTGTGTGGCTATGGTGAATGGGGTTGTGCTTTTTATTTGGATCTTTGCTTGTTGTTGGTATATAATGTCTTTTGCACATTTATTTTGTACTTTGCCAAAGTTCTTTATCAGTACAAGCAGGTTTTTGACAGATTCTCTTGAATTTTGGAGTTATAGGATCATATCACCAGCAACGAGGGATAACTTAACTTCCTCTTTTCCTATTTGGATACCCCTGATTTCCTTCACTTGTCTAACTGCTCTTGTGAGGACTTCCAATACAATGTTGAACAGGAAGGGTGAGGGTGGGTAGCCTTGTCTTGTTCTGGTTTTCAGGGGAAATGCTCCCAGTTTCTGTCCATTTATCAATCTGCTGGCTGTGGGTTTATCATAGATGGTGGTTACTATTTTGAGGTATATTCCTTATTCACCTAGGTGTTCAAGGGTTTTGATCAAGAAGGGAGGCTGGATTTTAACAAAAACTTTTTCTGCAGCTAATGATATAATCACGCTGTTCTTGTTTTTATATCTGTTGATGTATTTAATTACATTTATGGTCCTTTGGATGTTGAACCAGAACTGCATCCCAGATATGAAGCCTACTTGGTCACGGTGGATCATTTTTGAGATGTGTTGTTGAATCTGATTTGCTAGAATCTGAAGAATTTTTGCATCCATGTTTATTAGGGATATTGGCCTATAGTGCTCTTTTTTTGTTGGATCTTTACCTGGTTTGGGTATCAGTGTGTTGTTAGCTTTGCAAAATGATTTTGGGAGAATTCCTTCTTTCTCAATTACCTGGAATACTTTCAATAGGAATGGTATCAGCTCCTCCTTGTATGTTTCATGGAATTCCACCAGAAAGCCATCTGGTTGAGGGCTTTTTTTTTGTAGGTAGTTTTCTTATGATGGAGTCGATTTGCTGGGTGGTTATTGGACTATTTACTGTCTCAATGACTTCTTGTTTCAACGTTCATTGGTTGTGTGGTCAGAAAGTCCTCCATTTCATTTAGGTTATCAAGTTTGTATGCATTGTAATCTCTGATAATCTTTTGTATTTCTGTGGAGTCAGTTGTGATTTGATCTTTTGCATTTTAAATTGTGTTTATTTGGGCTTTTTCTACCTTTTTCTTGGCCATTCTGGTTAGGGGTCCATCAATCTTGTTTATTCTTTCAAAGAACCAGCTTTTTGCTTTGTTGATTTTTTTTCTATGATATTATTGTCTTCTATGTCCCGTACTTGAGTTTTTACTTTGGTGATCTGGATTCTTCTGCTAAGGTTAGGATTTTAGAGGTCTTGCCTTTCCAGCTCCCTTAGATGATTTGTTAGACTGTTAACTTGTGATCTTTTCTTTTTCTTTGTGTATGTTTGTAAGATATAAATTCCTCTCTTAGAACTGTTTTCATGGCATTCCGGAGGTTTTGTTAAGATGTTTCTTCATTTTCATTTGTTTCCAAGAATCTTTTAATTTCTGGTTTGATTTCTTTGTTGAGCCAGGAGTTGTTTAGCATCATGCTGTTTAGTGTCCATGTCTTTGTGGCTTTTAGGGTAATTTTGTTGATGTTGATATTTAGTTTTATTCCACTGTGGTCTGAGAAGCTACATGGCAGTATTTTGATCTTATGAAATTTGTTTATGCTTGATTTATGGCCAAGGATGCGATTGATCTTGGAGTACAATGTATGTTGTAATGAGTAGAATGTATATTCTGTGGTTGTTGGGTGAAGTGTTCTGTAGGTATCTATGAAGTCCATTTGGTCAAGTGTCAAGGTTCCATATCTCTTTGTTGGTTTTTTGCCACAATGATCTATCTAGGGTTGTTTAGTGGGGTATTTAAGTCCCTAGCTATAATAGTGTTAGGTCAATATCATTTTTTTAGTTTACTTAGTAGTTGCTTTGTAAATGCTGATCCTCCTGAGTTGGGTGCATATATGTTTAGGATGGATATTTCTTGATGGATTGAAACTTTTACCATTATGTAGTGTCCTGCCATATCTTTTTTTTAATATTTGATAGCTAAGATTGGTTTTGTCTAATATTAAGATCACAACTCCTGTCATCTTTTGTGTTTCATTCACCTGGAAATTCACTTTCCATCCTGTAACTTTGAGTCTGTGTGCATCCCTTGTGGTGAGATGAGTTTCCTGGATGCAACAAATTTTGGCATGGTTTTTTTATCCAGTTTGCCATTCTGTGCCTTTTCAGTGGTACATTTAGTCCATTTACATTCAGGTTGATTATTAAAATGTGATTTTTTTATCCCCATCATGAGGATCTTATATAGCTTTATCTTTGTTTGATTGTTTTCTTTTAACTCTTGGGTTGATGTATGTGTGTGTTTTCAAGTTTGCAGTCACAATCAATTCTCTGTTGATTCCATGTTCTCCTGTCTCTTGGGAAATGCATGGTGATTATTTTCTTTCTTCTGTGCTTAATACCTTTTTAAACATGCCCTATTGAGCTGACCTGAAAGCTGCATAATCGCTTATGGATTGGAAATCTGGGAAGGATTTTAATTCTTCATCACTGATGAGGTTGAACTGGGCTGGGTAGTACATTCTTGGTTGAAATTGTTTATCTTTGAAGACTTTGAATATTGGATTCCGGTCCCTTCTAGCTTGTAGTGTCTCTGCTAATAGGTGTGCTGCTATTCTAATTGGTTTTCCCCAGTAGGTAGTCTGACCTTTCTCTCTTGCTGCTTTTAGGATTTTTTTCTTTTGGTCCTACTTTGTGTAGGTGAATTATTATGTGTTTAGGGGTTGGTCTTCTCATTTGATGTCTTGCAGGGGTTCTCTGTATCTCTTGTGTTTGAATGGTCACATCTCTGGTTTGATGGGGAAAGTTTTCTTGGATAACTTCCTGGAATACTTGCTCCAAGGTGTTCTCCATTTCCCTTTCTTCTTCTGGGATACTAATCAGGTATAGGTTCAGCCTCTTGATATAATTCCACATCTCTTAGAGGCTTTGTTCTTTCTTTATGAGTTTTCTTTCTGTTTTTTACAGATTGGGTTAATTCCATGTTTTGGTCTTCAAGTTCTGAGATTCTTTCTTCTGCTTGATTAATTCTGCTTTCCATGTATGTCATCTTGTCATTTATTTTCTGGATGAAATTTTTATGGCCCAAATCTCTGTTACAAGTTCTTTTGTTGTTGCATCTTGTCTTTCTTGAGTCTTAGTCACTCTTGCCATCCATTTCCTAATACTTTTTGTATTCTGGCACCAGCCATTGGTGATTTCCATCGTTTGTGCTCTGAAGTCTGATTTTTCAGGCGTTTTCTCTTTGTTACACTGGCACTAACCTGTGTTCTTCCTTTTATTTTGCCTCATTTTTGACAGATCTCTTTCTTTTCTCTTTAGTTCTGTTATTCAGTGGCAGTGGGAGAGGCTTTCACCTCTGATGTCTGCTCAGTCCTCTAGTCTTCCCTGATCAGGGCTCTGAATTTGTTCTATTTTGAAATAGGGCTGTGAGTGGGAAGCTCTGCTGTCTCTTGCAGTTTTCAGAGTTGAATAAGGTGGAAGATGGGAAGCTAGGATTCAGAAACTACTTGTAAATCATAATGTTCACTGATTATGGTATGGGTTCCCTGAGACCTACTCCCCATCACCAGTCTATATGTCATTGCAATGGGTACGTGTGTGTAACCTCTGCCATCTTGTGACAGATTCTATAATTGTTCCTGTCAGCTTCTCACGGGTAAGTCCCTCTGCTGTCTTCTGTGGAGCTGCGGCCTTATTCACCATCTCCTCAGTGTCTGATGGGGGAAGGAGGAGGAGATGATGGGGGTGGGTGGGGCATCAGTCCCCCCCTCCGACTCACTATGGTCAGGGGTGTCCCCTCCAGTGGGGAGGTACAAGATTGTCTCTTCCCCAAGTACTGGTGGGGACAACCCAGCCAGGTTTATTCTGAGTAAAGTCCTCCTATGGTGACTGATGTCTAGGCTTTGCTTGGACTTGTCCCTCTCAGTTGTGCCCCAGACATGTGGGTCTGATATTCAGAGGATTTCTGGGGAGAAGGGGGTTGGGTCAATTAAAGACTCACAATCTCTTCAGGGGCCTTCCTCATCCTTTTCTGGTTACACCCTTCATCCCATGGCAGAATCAGGGTATGGGGTGGGGCACATGAGAGTCTGTGCTTTCAGGATATTCCCTCTGGGTCATGATCAACCCCTGAGTAGTTAATCTGCCGATCACAGACATAGGGTCTGTTGCTCCACAGTGAGTAAGCCAGAATACTTTCCTGTCCAGTTTTCAAGATGGTGCTAGGGTACCTCTTTTATCTTCTCCAATGGGGCTCTGCCTCTGGGCTTCCTTGTTGTGCTTCCTCTGAAGCCCTTGCTGCAAGTGTCCAGCCAGTCACTGCAGTGATGATGCAGAGCCCGGAGTCAGTAGTCATTCCTGGCAGCTTCTTCCCATGAAGAAGTTTACTGATTTTTTAAAAATGACACTCATCTTCTGCACCCCTGGCCTCTTGTTCCCAAGTCCCCACTCAGCCACTCACATGCCTACTTACAGACAAATATGCAAAATGTTTCATACACTCATTCACTACACTGGGACTCACATAGTCCAACTGGTCCCATAGCTATCTTCCTCCCTTCCTCCTAGTGTTGCACTTTTTTTTTTTTTTGAGTTGGAGTCTCACTTGGTCGCCCAGACTGGAGTGCAGTGGCCGCTCCTGGCCACTGCAGCCTCGACCTGCTGGGCTCCAACAATCCTTCCACCTCAGCCTTCCAAGTAGCTGGAACTACAGGCACGTGTTGTACTTTTATGGTTAAATTTACAAATATTAGATTTTTTAAGGGAACTAGAAATTGACCTTCTATATGATCCAGTAATCCCCCTTCTGGGAATATACCAGGACCTCAGATTATTCTATAAAAAAGTCACCTGAACACTCATGTTTATTGCTGTACTATTCACAATAGCAAAAACATGGAACCAACACTACTGCCCATCAAATGTGAACTGGGTAAAGCAAATATGGTACATATACATTATGAAATATTATGCAGTCATAAATAAGGGCAAAATCATTGACGTCACAGCAAATTGGATGGACTTGGAGACAATCATACTTAGTGATCTATCAAAGAAACAAAGAACTGAATCCACATGTTCTCATGAACATTAATCATAATAGCACAAGGGAAGGTTCAGCAGAATCAGGTCACTGCAAGGAGTTGGGGGACACATAACAACCAAAAGGGTACCTGGCCCTAAACCAGGAGAAGTGAAGACAAGTTGGAGGCCCAAATACCTGCACATAGATCATTTGTATACCTAGTCCTGACTTATACCCCACATTCTTATAATAAAATTAAGTAAAAAGAGTAATTACTTTCTCAGTTTCCTTTTTAAAATTGATCATTGCTTATGGTTTGAAATGAAATTCATTTTTGTATTTTGCTTTTGCATGCTGTAACCTTGTTGAACTCACATACTAGCTCTAGCTCTGTGTGTGTGCGTGTGTGTGTGTTTTGCTTAGAGTTTTCTATATATAAGAGCTTATCATCTACAAGTAGGGATAGTTTTACTTCTTTATTTTCAATTTGGATACATTTAATTTTATTTTACTGCTTAATTTCCCTGGATAAAGTCTCCAATACAATGTTGAATCAAAAAGATGTGAGTGGATGTCATTATTCTATTGCTAAAGCTAGGGAGCTAGCTTGTAGTTTTTCACCATTAAATATGATATTAGCTCTGTGTTTTATGATAAAAGCACTCAACAAACAAGAACATAAGAAAACTTTCTTAACCTGATATTTTCCAATATATATTAAATAGATGCTATTTTTCATCAGTTATTGATATTATGAATCATATTCATGCTTTTCTAAATGTTAAACAATTCCTACAATCTTTGGATACATACTCCATGGTCAATATATGTTATTTTCAGTATACTGCTGAATTCAACTGCCAGTATTTTATATTATATTCATGCATTTCTATTTTAGTTTAGCTATAGTTTAAATTTTTTTTGTTTTGTGAAAAATGTATTATGATTATATGTAGTTCTATAGGATGTACTGAAACAATTCCCTTCTTTCCTTATTTCTGAAACAGATTAATAGCATTAGGAAGTATCTATTATTTGAAGAAATTAAATGACTCATAGATGATATTTTCTTAGCCCGGGGTCTCTTAGGAAGAAATATATTTTTACACTTAAAATTTTTCTTTCATGTTTTTGGACTGTTCAAATTTTCTATCTTTCCCTGTGTCAGTTGTGGAAATTTATATTTTCCTAGAAAAGTATCCATTTCATGGGTATTTCCTAAGTTTTTTGTTCACTTAGTTTTTATTCCTCAGTCTTTTAAGATAAGTCTTTTTTTCCCTGTTTATTAGATTTAGCTATGCTAGATTGATCTTTATTTTTATGATTGTCAATTTTTATGATTCACAAATTATTTCTTTACTAAAGGTAATTTTGTTCTTATGGCCAGATTATACATGTTTATTGGGATAATAATCTAATTTGTCTTTGTTAATCAGGTCGATGTGAAAGGATCCTGAGTGTTCAGTACTTGAAGTCATAACCAAAGAAAGAAGGGCCTGATAACAAAGCATTTTAAGAAAAAGTATCCAGAAGCAAATAACTAGTTTGTGATTTGTCAACGTTCAATTCTGGAGATTAAAATGAGAGTTGTTATCAACATTGTGCTTTCCTATAATAAAAACAACCAGTTGTTCTGTTTACACATCTATATTTTTAAAAGGTCTTTTTATATTTTGACTGAAGATAATATAGTTTAACAAACTTTTGCATGTGGACATAATTGTGACTATTCAGCAAAGGAAGTTTCTTCTGAGTATTGAGCATAGGATAGAGGATAAATAGATTAGTTAATCTATATATAGGTACATATATCTAGATATATATTTTATAGAAAGAATATATCTAGTTCTATTTATATCTCTATATTTCAATTTCCTTTAAATAGCATTAGCTTCATTTGCTTTTTAAAAGGTATCAAAGTAATAAAACACACCTTAGAAATTAACTTTAATCATATACAAATGAAACTGACATTAGTTTAACTGGGCAGGCACTTAAGTAGATGGATCTTGCCTTCTCAACTAAATCATTACTCTAAAATAGCTGTTGTTGCAGAACCTGCTAGGGTATACTTGAATTTTTGGATTTCCTAAAGCCTCAGCAAAAAAGCAGATTACTAAATCTTGAAAGAAAAGTTCATGTGTGATTTGACCTTCTTTGAAGGAGATTTAGTTTCATTATTTTAATATGCAGGCAGCACATGGCAAAGAAGCTAATATTCAAATATATGAATTACTACAGACCATTTGAATTTTATTTCTCCAGCTTATGTTTATGACAATCTATTTCTTTGTGATGTATTTGTGGAGTGCAGACCTGTATTAGTCATTTAGAAGAGCTGAAACTTATTTTATTTTAAAATCTTGGTGGATGGAAGGATTGAATTTTATATAAAAAATTAAGCATGATAGAATTGCATTAAAAAATAAAATTTTCACATCTGCTACAAAAATGTGAAACAATAGATAATTAAAAATGGACATACATGACAAACAACCAAGACAACAAATTACTTTGAAACTTTATTGCCTAAACCAATGTTTCCCTCAACTGTTGTGCAGAAAAACTACCTCAGAATGACTTTGGAGCTTGCTAAAATTGAAGATTCCTGGGACCGATCTCAGACTTAAGCAATTAGAATATTTAGTTATTTAGTGGTGAAGTCAAGGAACCTGCATCTTAACAAGTTTATCAGTTTATTCTTATTCACAAATAATTTGAGAATCACTAAGTTAATAATCATATTTTACCCTTCCCTAGCCTTTCCTGGCTTGCAACCCTAATCTGTTGTCAATTTTTGATGATATTATTCAAAAACAAAATTACATTGAGCAAGCCACAGTGTTAGGCACTAGAGACAAAAGATAATTAAGTTATAAGCCCTGTCCTTAAGGAATGTAGTCTTGCTATGGAGCTATTAATAAAAACAGATAGGGTTAATACAATAAGACTTTGTATTATAACAGAAAGTGTCCTGGAGTCTGTGGAAGGGTCAAGTAGGGTAACCTAAACCATTCCAGGGAGGGAATGCATGGTAACTACACAGAGGAGGTCACCATACTTTATATGACTAAAGTAAGCAAAGGAATAAACTAGACTAAAAATTAGAACGATGACATTCAAAGCAGAAGAAATATTATATACAAAAGAATAATGGCAAAATGGGCTTGTGCTTGGGGAAATCCAAAGGGTACCTTTTATAAGAGAGAGATTGGTAAGCAAGAAATAATTGTGGAGACATAGTTAAGGGCAAAGTCACAGAAATTGTTTATAATGAAGGAGGAATTTGGGTTTTATCCTGAGGAACATGACTATCCACTGAAATATTTTAAGCAAAGGAGAAAGATGATAGGATTTGCTATTTAGACATATGATTCTAACTACTATGTGGAGAATGTATTTGATGGGGTCATGTTTAGAAGTAGGAAATCCAGTTACAATAGTTCAAATGAAATATAGTCCAAAGGAATATTATAAAGAACCCTGAAATAAATCTATTCATCTATGGTCAACTGATCTTTGATGGTAATGCCAAGAATATACAATGGGGAAACAATGAGGAAAGGATATTCTCTCCAAATATATAATTTGGGAAAACGGAATATCCACATGTAGAAGATTAAAATTGGACTTATATCTTACACAATATACAAAAATCAACTCAAAATGAATTAAAGACTTAAATGAAAATTTTGAAACCATAAAACTATTAAAAGAAAAAAATTGCTTGACATTGGTTTAGGCAACGATTTTTCGGATATGCCACCAAAAGTAAAACAGGCAACAAGAGCAAAAATAGACAAATAAAACTGCATCAAACTAAAAAACTTCTACACAGCCAAGTAAGCAATCAACAGAGTGAAAAAGCAACATACAGAAGGGGAGAAAATATTTGCAAACAATACATTTAATGAGGAGTTAATATCTAAAATATATGTATACATATATTTAAAAACATGGTACTCTAGCCAGGTGCTATGGCTCATGTGAGGAATCCCAGCGCTTTGAGAGGTGGAGGTGAGAGGACTGCCTGAGCTCACAGGTTGGAGACCAGCCTGGGCAACATGGCAAGACATCTCTACAACAAATCAAAACATTAGCTGGGCATGTTGGCACATGCCTGTAGTTCCAGCTGCTTGGAAGGCTGAGGTAGAAGGATCACCTGAGCCCAGCAGGTCGAGACTGTGGTGGCCATAAGCATACCACTGCACTCCAGTCTGGGCAACAGAGTGAGACTCCAACTCAAAACAAACAGAAACATGGTATTCAATAGCAAAACAATATAATAACCTGATTTTAAAATGGGAAAAAGACCTGAATATATATTTCTTAAAATAAGACATACAAATGGCCAATAGTTATATGAAAAGGTGCTCAACTTCACTAATCATCAATGAACTTCAAATAAAAACCACAATGAAATAGTATCTCAAATCTGTCAGGATGGTTATTATTTAAAAGAAGAAAAAAACATAGGTGTTGGTGAGTATGTGGAGAAAAGGGAACCCTTGTACACTGTTGGTGCAAATGGGAATTGGTATAGCCATTATGAAAAACACTATGAAACAGTATGGAGGTCTCTCAAAGAACACAAAAAAACACTAAACATAAAACTGCCATATGATTCAGCAATTCTGCTTCTGGGCATATTTGTCAAGGCAATGAAATCAGTATTTTGAAGAGATAACTGAATTCTCATGTTCATGTCAGCATTATTCATAAGAGACAAGATATGAAAACACGCTAAATGTCCATCAACAAATAAGTGGATAAAGAAAAGGTGGTACATATATGGAATCTAACAATTTCAAGTTTATATATATAAATAAAGAATAGAATAGTGGTTATCACAGGTTGGGGGTAGTGGGATATGGGAAGATGTTGGTCAAGGGGTATAAAGTCTAAATTATGCAAGATAAATAAGTCCTGAAAATCTAATGCACAACAACGTGACTGTAGTTAACAAAATTGTATTGTGTACATGAAATTTACTTAGAGAGTAGATAGTGTTCTCACCACACACACACACACACACGAATGGTAAGTATGTGAGGTGATGGATATGTTAATTAGCTTCAATGTAGTAGTTATTTCACAGTGTATACTTATATTAAATGACCAAGTTGTACAACTTAAATATTTTTTATGTTTTTAATTTTTTTTGATTTTTTGAAAATTTTGAACTGTCAACCATACCTCAATACAGTTGGGGGGAAATAATACAGATGAGAGAAATCTAAGAAATAGTTAGAAAACATATAGCAGTGATGCAAATTTAGGACATATTTAATAGGTTAAATTGGAAAGTCAAGATTATTGTTTGAATATGGAATGCAACGCCTAGGTTTCTAGAATGAATGAGCAAGGAGAATAGAGTTTCATAATTTGAGATAAGGTATATAGGTAAGGAGCTGGTTTGTGAGATGATGAGTTTCATACATGACATGTTTAGGTAGAGGTGTTTATTGGAAATTTGGATAGATATGCTAGATAGGACATTGTCAATACGAGCATGAAACTCAGAAGAAATAAGTACACTGGAAATATAGGAGTCATTCATATGTAGATGGAAATTAAATATGTGAGGGTAAATGAGGGTAGAAGAGTGTGTAGGGCAAAAAGGTCTGAACTCAAGACAGAACCCTAGAAAATACCAATATTACGAGATTGGAATAAGAAAAGGAGCACTGGAGAAAGGCAGAGAAAAAATGACAGTGAAGTACAGGAGAACCAGGAAAAATAGTTACAAAGTAGTTGATAACAGGATATTTCTTGTAAGGGAAGTATTCTAGATATGCATATTAGCATATCAAAAGCTCCAAAAATAGTAGAAGTGGAGAAATCTGTTTAAATTGATTTAATACTGATTTAGAAAATACCGATCTGCAAAATTAAATACTAACATATACAATATATCTTTATTTATAGTAGAAACATGATATTTGCTATTGTCCTATCTCCTCTTTTCTCAGGGGAACAATATTAACATTAAGCAATATAGTGGTCCTCAAGTGGAGGTAGTTTTGCCTCCAAGGGGACATTTGACAATGCAAACAGACATTTTTCAATGCCACAGCTGAGATGAGGTTGCTACTGACATGTATATATGGGACAGAATAATAGTTCTGGAATAAACTATATATGTATAATCAATTGAATTTCTACAAGAGTACTAAGATCATTAAATGAAAGAAATAATATAGTCTTTTATGAAAGTGCCCTGGGATAACGATATACACAAGCAAAAGAATTAATTTAACACCTAACCTTCACTATATACAAAAATGAGTTCATGATGGATGAAATATCTACTAGAAAAAAAGCTAAAACTATAAAAGAAAATGTAAGTGTAAATATTTATGATCTTGGATTAGGTAATTGTTTCTTAGATATGACACCACAAAAAAAAAACAACAAAAACAAAAAAATAGATGGATTTGACTTTCTCAAAATTGAAAACTTCCATGCATCAAAGGACATTATCAAAAAAGTAAAACAGGCATCCCACAGATAAGGTTCTGGTATCCATAATATACAGTATATAGAACTCGTAAAAGTTATTAATAAACACACACACACACACACACACACACACACACACACACGGTTCAAAGAAGGTCAAAGGATTCAAATGAATGCTTCCCTCAAAAAAGACATGCAAATGCCCTGTAAGCACATTCAAAATGTTCAACATCATTAGTAATTAGGAAATACAAAATCAGAACGACAAAGAGATACTACTTCATACCTGCTAGAATACCTATGGTAATTATGAATGTGTATATATATTCTTGATTTTTTAATATATTTATACACACATATATAATCTTATGTCTATGTAGATCTCTCTATCTTATACCCTTATGCTGGCAGTTATATGAATATATACATTTTTTTAAAAGGAAATAAAATTTCTAGTATTTCATCTCCTACCTTACTGAATCAGTTTTTTGTTTCCTCTGGGTTGAACACTCTCTACATAGATCAGTGAAAACAGATCTTATGAAAAAAGTAAAAAAGAAGAGTTTTAGTGTTTCTCATGCATAGCATCCCCCATAGACTCTACCCTGCCCTCCCTGGTATCATGTATCTTTCTTTGCTGTCTTAGCTTTGAGTAGCTTTCCAGTGTCAAGTTTACCAGTCGAAAACCTAAAATGTCATTCACTTGATAAACTGATGCCACCGCTTCTTTATAGCTCAAGGCTAAGTGAAAGTGGGATGGAACTTTTACTTCTCCCAGAGAACGTTTACTCTCTACAAAGTTAATACATCATACTAAGGAATACTGTGGAAATGTATTTACCCAAGAGTTAGGGCAACTCAAATGAAATTATAATATAGAAGTAGTACAGATTAAAATTATAGCCACTAACCTGATTTGGACCAAACATAAGAATAGGATTGCCAAGGACAATTCTCAAACTCTTATTTATTTTTATTTTAAAGATATGGGGTGCAATTCAGTAATAGGTAGATAAGTGGCCATCGTACAGGTAAATTTTGGGTCTTCCTTTGTTCTCCACTTCTCCTGGTATGAGATCAGGTACCCTTATTGATGTTATGTGACCCTGTTCCCTTACGTGGCAGCGTCTGGCTACTGTCAAACCCTTTCTTATAGTGTTATGATAAATGTTCAGGGTCTACTTATAAGTGAGAACATGTGGTAATCAGTTCATTCTTTCTATGATAGATCACCAAACAAGAGAGACTCTAAATCCATCCAAGTTCCTGTGAAGTCCATAATTTTGTCCTTCTTTATGGCTGTATAATAGTCCATCGTGTATATGTACCACATTTTTTTATCCAGTCCACTTTCTATGGGTAGTTCAGTTGGCTCCATGTTTCTGCAATTGTGAATAATGCTGCAGTAGACATGCATGTGCAGGTATCTTTTTTATAGAATGATTTGAGTTCCTCTGAGTATATCTGCAGAATGGGACTGCTGGGTCGCATGGAAGGTTGATTTATAAATCTTTGGTGAATTACCACACTGTTTTTCACAGAGGTTGTATTAGTTTATACTACCACCAACAGTGTGGAAGCATTCCCTTTTCCCCACATCTTCTTCAGCACCTGATGATGGTCATCCTGATTGGAGTTTGGTGGTATCACTGGGGAGAGGAAAACCTATTCAATAAATGGTGCTAGGAAAAGTGGCGGACCACATGCAGAAGACTGAAACAGGACTCCCACTTATCACCATATGCAAAAACCAACTATAAATGGATCAAAGACCTAAACACAAGACCTCAAACTGTAAGAATCTTAGAAAACACGGGAGACACCCTTACAGAAATTGGAATAGGCAACCAATTCCTGATCCAAATCCCAGATGCCCATGCCATAAGAGAAAAGATAGACAAGTGGGATCTCATCAAACTGAAAAGCTTCTGCAAAACAAAACAATCAAGAGAGTGGGGAGACAGCCCACAGAATGAGAAAAAATATCTGACAATTGTATATCTGACAGAAGCCTAACATCCAGGATCTACAAGAAACTCAAACAGTGCCAAAAGGAAAAAAACAAAAAAAGTCCTATTAAAAAGTTGGCAAAACCACTGTGTGTCTGACAAAGGCCTAACATCTAGGATATATAAGGCACTCAAATGTGCCGAAAAGAAAAAAACAAACAGCCCCATTACAAAGTGGGCAAAAGATGAATAGACACTTCTCAAAAGAAAACATATGAGCAGCCAACAGATACATGAAAAAATGCTCAGCCTCACTAGTCATCAAAGAAATGCCAATTAAAACTACACTGAGATACCACCTAACTACAGTCAGGATGGCCATCATCAATAACTCGAAAAACTTCAGATGCTGGAGAGGAGACTGTGAAAAGGGAACACTTCTGCGCTGCTGATGGGAGTGTGGAAAGCAGTGTGGCAATTCCTAAAAGATCTAAAAATCAACCTTCCATACGACTCCTCAATTCCCTTACTACACATATACCCGGAAGAACTCAACTCACTCTATAAAAAAGATATCTGCAGCCGGGCTCGGTGGCTCAGCCTGTAATCCCGCGCCTTTGGGAGGCTGAGGTGAGTGGATTGCCTGAGCCCGCGGGTTCGAGACCCGCCTGGGCAGGGAGACCTCATCTCTACAATAAATCAAAAAATCAGCCGGGCGTGGTAGCACATGCCTGTAATTCCGGCTACTTGGAAGGCTGAGGCGGAAGGATCGCCGGAGCCCAGCAGGTCGAGGCTGCGGTGGCCGGAAGCGGCCACTGCACTCCAGTCTGGGCGACAGAGTGAGACTCCAACTCAAAAAAAAAAAAGAGAACTGTGTAAAAAAAAAGTGGTACATATACACAATGGAATATTATGCAGCCATAAAGGAAAACAAAATCATGAACTTCGCAGCAACCTGGATAGTATTAACTGAGTGATGTATCACAGAAACAAAGAACTGAGTATCATATGTTCTCACTCATAAGTGGACCTTGAACAATTATCATAATACTATAAGAAAAGGATTGGCAGTAGTGAGAATCTGCCGGGGGAGGGGGACCACACCTCATCAACAAGGATACCTGCATAACGAACATTTGTATACCTAACCCTGAATTGTACCGTACATATTTAAAATAAAATTAAAAGTAGAAAAAAAAAGAAATGAGTTGCAGAATGAATGAATTAACTAATTACCAGTCTATTCACAGCTTTAAGTTCCATGGTCTGTGAACTTCTGTATGCATCCCACTTCCTTATCTCCCCATTTTGAACAAAAGTGTCCATAGTGCTTATTCTATAACTTTTGCATCATTGTAGATTGAGTATGAGGTGGGCAGATAGTTTATCTCTTTAGTTTAGAGGTTGACAGGCCCAGAGGATCTGCACTCAAGAAGATGTACTTAATGGGTTATAACTGAGAAGCTGCAACCTCACTCATATCTGATTAGATGATGGGTATCTTGATTTTGAGTTAATGTTGTGGCAAGGAATGGAGTATTCTCAATAAAAAAATTGCAAAGATTTCCAGCAGATACACTTTTAAAAAGTAATGTATAAAGCCGGGCTCGGTGGCTCAGCCTGTAATCCCGCGCCTTTGGGAGGTTGAGGTGAGTGGATTGCTCTGAGCCCGCGGGTTCGAGACCCGCCTGGGCAGCGAGACCTCATCTCTACAATAAATCAAAAAAAAAAAAAAATCAGCCGGGCGTGGTAGCGCGCGCCTGTAATTCCGGCTACTCGGAAGGCTGAGGCGGAAGGATCGCCGGAGCCCAGCAGGTCGAGGCTGCGGTGGCCGGGAGCGGCCACTGCACTCCAGTCTGGGCGACAGAGTGAGACTCCAACTCAAAAAAAAATAAATAAAAAATAAAAAGTAATGTATAATTAAATGAAATTGAATACCAAAGGGTAGTCAAGCCAGTTAACAAGTTTGAGAATGTAATTTGCATTTCTTTGATGATTAGTGAGGCTGAGCATTTTCTCATATATCTGTTGGCTGCTCATATGTCTTCCTTTGGGAAGTGTCTATTCATGTCTTTTGCCCACCTTTTTTTTTACTTTCAATTTTTTTATTTTAAAGACGTGGGGTACAATTCAGGGTTAGGTATACAAATGTTCATTATGCAGGTTCCCTTGTTGATGAGGTGTGCCCCCTCTTCCCCAGGCAGACTCCCACTACTGCCAATCCCGCTTCCCATCCCCTTCCTGGCAGTTTCCTGCTACTGCCAATCCTTTTCTTCTAGTATTATGATAATTGTTCAAGGTCCACTTATGAGTGAGAACATGTGATACTCAGTTCATCATTTCTGTGAAAAATGACTCAGTATTTTAGACTCAAAGTCCATCCAGGTTGCTGTGAAGTTCATGATTTTGTTCTTCTTTATGACTGTGTAATATTCCAGCATGTATATGTACATTTTTTTTATCCAGTCCTCTTCTGATGGGCAACACGGTTGGTTCCCTGTTCTTGCTAATGTGAATAATGCTGTGATACATACATGTGCAGATATATTTTCTATAGAGTGATTTGAGTTCTTCTGGGTATATTCCCAGTAGGGGGATCGTGGGTCATATGGAAGATCAATTTCCAGATCTTTTAGGAATCACCACACTGTTTTCCACAGAGACTACTAGTTTGCACTCCCACCAACAGTGTGGAAGTGTTCCCTTTTCACCACATCCTCTCCAGTATCTGTTGTTTTTGAGTTACTGATGATGTCCATCCTGACTGGAGTTAGGTAGTATCTCAGTGTAGTTTTAATTGGCATTTCTTTTATGACTAGTGAGGCTGAGCATTTTTTCATGTATCTGTTGGCTGCTCATATGTCTTCTTTTGAGAAGTGTCTATTCATCTTTTGCCCACTTTGTAATGGGGCTGTTTGGTTTTTTTCCTTTCAGCATGTTTGGGTTCCTTGTAGATCCTAGATATCAGGCCTTTGTCAGACATAAAGTTGGCAAATATTTTTTCCCAATCTGTGGGGTGTCTCCCTGCTCTCTTGATGGTTTCTTTGACTTTGCAGAAGCTTGTCAGTTTGATGAGGTCCCACTTGTCTATCTTATCTCTTATGGTATGGGCAGACAGAAATTGGAACCATTTTCCCGGTAACTCATTTCTAACCCCTCTGGGCTCTTAGTTCCACCTTCTAAGAGTCATCTTCTCCTTTTTCTTTCCTTTGCTTTTTTTTTCTTTCTTTCTTTCTTTTTTTTTTTTTTTAGGTCAGTGCTTTACTCTATTACCCAGCCTGGAATGCAGTGGCACGTTCACAGCTCAATTCAGTCTCTACCTCCTGGACTCAGGTGATCCTTCTGCCTCAGCCTCCGAAGTATTTGGGACTACAGGCATGTGCCACCATGCCCAGCTAATATTTTTTATTAATTTGTAGAGATGAGTTTTCGCTATGTGGCCTACGCTGGTCTTGAACTTTTCAGCTCAAACAATCCTCTCGCCTCAGCCTCCCAAAGTACTGGGATTACAGGTGTGAGCTACCACAACCGGCCTCACCTTTTTTTTTTTTTTTTTCATGAAAGATGACACATACTTACTGCTTAGTGATTTAATTATCTCAGACTGCTTCCTACCAATAGAATTAGGGATGTTCAAATAATTCCTTTCATTTTTTTATAGTTCTTTCCCCTTTCAGCCCAAGTTGGGGTGTTTATGTCAATAGAATTATCTTAATAACTTTTTGGGTCTCCTGGGATTACTGTGGAGGCACACTCCATTAGACAAAAGCAATACCTCTTATATGTGTACCCTTTTCTACTTTGGGTTTATTCTGGAATGGCAGAAGTCACACCCTTAAACCTTTAAAGGATCTTTTGCCTAACTGATTAATTGTTTCCCTACCAGTACTCTGAATTTGATCTTTACCTGGAAACCATTTCTTTTTTTTTTTTTTTTGAGTTGGAGTCTCACTCCGTCACCCAGACTAGAGTGCAGTGGCCACTCCCGGCCACCGCAGCCTCGACCTGCTGGGCTCCAGCGATCCTTCTGCCTCAGCCTTCCAAGTAGCTGGAACTACAGGCGCGCGCTACCACACCCGGCTAATTTTATTTATTTATTTATTGTAGAGATGAGGTCTCGCCAAATTGCTCAGGTGGGTCTCGAACCCGCAGGCTCAGGCAATCCACTCACCTCAGCCTCTCAAAGGCGCGGGATTACAGGCTGAGCCACCGGGCCCAGCTGGAAACCATTTCTTATGTTTCACTTTGCTTTGCTAAGATTGATGATTTTCTTTCTTTTTCTTTTGTTTGAGTTGGAGTCTCACTCCATCACCCAGGCTGGAGTGCAGTCGCACCCTCACAGACACAGAAGCCTCGACCTGCTGGGCTCAGGCGATCCTTCCACCTCAGCCTTCCAAGTAGCTGGAACTACAGACACACGCCACCATACCCGGCTAAGGTTGATGATCTTCAAAACTAGGTCTCAGATCCTTCATGTTTGACAGTACTTCCCTTAGTTTATCTCTGTCCTCTAAGATTTTGCTATTAGCATCAAGAAGAAATATAGCTCTGGTCTAGAAATCTTCTTTGCTACATTTTCTAGTTTCCATATAACTGCAGGACACAGTTTTGCTGACCTATCTCCCTATCTCCCCTTCAAGCATGGGCACCCTGTTCTCAAGTTTCCAACAAGATTTTCCTTACTCTTCTTTAAAGTCTTACTAGTAGCTTTGTCAGTCTCCAAAGTTATACATAGTCTGGTTAGTCTACTTAGTCTACTTAGTGCAAGTAATTTAGATTTGCACGAAAGTTTTCCTTAAAATCCTTCTAGTTTCCAGATACTTTTTTTCTCCAAAACCACTCATGTATTTTAGACATATGTTACAGAATCATCCCATTTCAAGTTATCAAAATCTGTATTTTATGTTACTGTGTAACAAATTATCTCAAAATCATAAGCCGAAGACAACACACATTTATCATATCAAATAGCTTCTGAGGATCAATAATCTGAAGTTTAGCTAGGAGGTTCCAGTTCAGGGTTTCTTATGATGTGGTAGTCAAGAAGCCCACAAGAGCCATCATCATCTAAAGACTTAACTGGGGTTGGAAAATCCACTTAAAAGCCTACACGCATAGATACTTGATTGCTTTGTTTCTCAAGACACAGATCTTTTCATACAATTGTTTACTACATGATGCCTGATTTTCTCAAGGTGAAAGAGAGAGAACTAAAGAATACAAACAAGATGGAAACTGCAGTGTCTATAACAGTCTCAGAAGTGACATACCATCATTTCTGCCATATTTATTGGTCACACAGACCAACCCTAGGATGGTACCTAAGGGGCATAAATATCAAGAAACTGGGGTTGCTGGAAGTCTTTTTGGTGCCTAGATGCTGTAAGAACTAACCTCAATTTTTATCTTTTTGATTCAGTTTCCCATTATTAGAAGAGGAATGGTTTCCAATTCCTCTTATAGCATCAATATTGTTATTAATATTATTATTTATACATTAAGTCATTTCACAAGTGCTTGCTGTATTTTCAACCTCATTTCTCATCTCACATTTCATGAAGTGAGGTCACTCTGCAGCCAAGCAGATCTGAGAATCTGGTTCCAACATAAATTAGCTTGGTTATTATTCATGTTACTTAAACTTTGATACTCAATTTCAATTTTTTAACCTTTAACATGGGAATAATAATACCTCTTTATCATCAAGTTGTATGTAAATTAAATGTTAATATGTACAAAAGAACAGGCAGAGTGCCAAGTACATAATAAGTGTTCAGTAAATTTGAGCTCACATTTTTCCTATATGCTCCATACTTTGTGGACTCCTGCTTTTTCCAGGGCTTACTCTGCCAGGAATATACCCAGTATTCAAGATCAAGTTCAAATTTTCTTCTCTGCTTCCTAAGACCCTGCTGAAGATTGCCTTTCCTGCCTTTAAATTCTCATGGCACATCATCTATATACTTATTTTGGTATATGCAGCATTTTCTCCTGTGTATTCTAGCTACTGGTGTGCTTATATAATTTTCCCAAAAAGCCTGTAAACTCTCTGAGCTTGGATAATTTTCCCAATTCACCTTTTATTGTACACAGTACCATACATTTGTCAGGAATTCAATAACTCCTCCATGAATACAGAGAACTATCAAAAAACAAACCTAACCTCTTCAGATTAATCTCTGCTATTTTTTTCCAGATTATATATTTGGTAAAGTCAAAATATATGAACATAAAAATACTTTAAAATTACCCCCTCTAACCTTTTTCCTGCCATCTCACCCTAGGGCTCTGCTAATTTGAACTTTTATAAACACGCACAAGTCAGGAGAAACTAGGCTAAAGTTACACTTTTCTCAAGAAGAATATAGATTACACAATTTATCATCTCCGAACTTCTGTCTCTCTAATCAAAGTAATGTAAACTTCCGGCATTGCATAAACAGGTTTTCCTTGGGTTATTTGAATAAAATCCAAATGCCTTTATACCTGTGTATGGCACCTTCACTGTCCTCATTTATGTATAGTCAATTCTCAAATAAAGGCTGGTAAGTCATTTCATTTTGAGAGCTTACACCTGCATTTTCTGCTTTATTTCTTGCCTAGCAAAATCTTTTCTTGATCGTCAACAGCATTTGTTTTAATTGCCTGCTTTGTTGACAACTCACACTATTCTTTGATCACATTTCTGCAATGTGGAAGTATTTCAAAGAGAAAACACTTAAACAAGTCTCCACTTGAGAAAAGGTTTAAGAAGGTGCAGGTGGGTTTATACTGAAGCTAAAATGAAGAGCTTTACCAACATAGAACAAAGAGAAAATACATAGAGATTAGTTTTGGAACAGTAAGAGTTTTAAAATCAGGTCTTTATTTTATGGAGTCATTGTTTTAATTAATATAAATCCCAAAACATGCAGTGACAGAAGAATTAATAATCTGATAAATTTGTTTTACAATAAGAAACAGGAAGATAAGAAAAGGGGAAAGGTATTAACTTCATTTATTAAGGCATGACATCTTTGGGATTTAAATTAAGCAACTCTAAAACAGTGTTTTCTATTTCTGGATGCTGCTAAAATTTTCATGTACACATTCACTAATGAAGATATGACATAATCATATGCAGAGTTGAGAAAAGTGGTGAATATATTATTTATTGCTTATAAATTAGTAAATATCTTTTTAAAATACAGTATTTGTTTCATAGACTATTAAAACTAAAATAGACCTTAATAGTAACTCAGACGGACCAATTAACTCTACACTTAAGGATATACCAAGTCCAGAGAACTTTCCACTGAGCATCCAGTCAACCAGTGACAAAGCAGTGCTCAAAATATTTTCCTGTCTATAAAACCATGCATAGTGCTCTATCTTTATTTTTTTAACTGTCTTTTATTGCATTATACTTTTTTGTTTGTATTCCTTATACTCCCTATTTCTATTCATAGCATGCATCTTTAAATTTTTAGCATGACTAATTGACTCAATAAAATTTAAGGTTAACCAATACCCCTCTCTTCTTCTGGAATGATATTAAGGCTTTGGAATGCAGAGGTAAGACATTTTGGTTGTCTATACAACAGGCATTCCCTTCTTCCCTGCTAACAGAGCCACAGATCTATTTAAATATTGAGAAACAATTCATTCAAAGAAGGCGAGCCTATTACTAGATGATAAATCATAATTGGTCTAAGTCAAACAGAAAAATCACCTTCCCTTCTGCCAGTAATTGGTTGTGGTTAATGAGATACATGTGTTGTTTGTGACCAAAAGAATATAAAAAGAGGGGTCTTTTGTTGTTATTATTGTGTTCTTGTCTGATTTTGGTATCAGGGTGATACTGGTTTCATAGAATGAGGAAGGATTCCCTTCTCTTGATTTTCTGGAATAGTTTCAGTAAGATTGGATGCTTGATAAAATTTTGCTGTGAATCCATCTGGTCCTGGGCTTTTTGTTGTTGTTGTTGTAAAATTTTTTATTACTGATTCAATTTCATTGTTTGTTATTAGTCTATTCAGGGTTTCTATTTCTTCCTGATTCAGTCTTGGGAGGTTGTATGTTTTCAGTAATTTATCCGTTTCCTCTAGGTTTTCCAGTTTGTTGCCATAGAGGCGAGATGGTAGTCTCTGATCATCTTTTATATTTCTGTTGTATCAGCTGTAAGTTGCCTCTGTCATTTCTGATTTTACTTATTTGAGTCTTTCTCTCTTTTATATTGTTTAGTTCAGTTAGTGGAGTGTCAATTTTGTTTATCCTTTTGAATAACCAACTTTTTGATTCATTGATTTTGTATTGTATCCTTTCAGTTTCAATCTCATTTAGTTCTGTTCTAATCTTTATTATTTATTTCCTTCTGCTAGTTTTGGGTTTAGATTATTCTTGTTTTTCTAGTTCCTTAAGGTGCAAGGTTAAGTTGCTAATTTTAGATTTTCTTTTAATGTAGACATCTAACACTATAAAATTTCCTCTTAGTATTGATTTTGCTATATCCCAGAGGTTTTGGTATGTTGTGTCTCTATTTCCATGTTTCAATTTTTTTTTAATTTTTGCTTTGATTTTGTTGTTTAACCATGTGATATGAGAAGATGCTTGGCATAATTCTGAATTTTTTCAATGTATTGAGACTTTCTTTGTGACCAATCATATGGTTTTGAAAAATGTTCCATGTGGAGATAAAAGAAGGTATAGTCCATCTTGTTGAATGAAATGTTCTGTAGATGTCTTTTAGGTCTATTTGGTCCACAGTTCAGTTTAAGTTCAGAGTTTCTGTGTTGATTTTCTGCTTTGATGGTCTGCCTAGCAATGTCAGATCATCTATTATTATTGTATTGCATCGACTATTATTGTATTGCTATAAATATGTTTTCTAAGGTCAAAAAATACTCACATCATAAATATGGATGTTCTAGTATGAGTGTGTGTGTGTGTGTGTATATATATATATATATTTAGGATAGTTAAATTTTCTTGTTGTATTGAACCCTTTATCATTATTTAATGCCCATCTTTGTCTTTTTTTACTGTTGTTGCTTTAATGTCTGTGTCATCTGATATGAGGATGGCTACTCCTGTTTGTTTTTGTTTTCCATTTCAATAATATATTTTTTCCACTCATTTACTTTGAGTCTAAGCTGTCATTGGTTCATAGATGGGTCTCTTGTAGGCAGCAGATGATTGGGCCTTGATTTTTTTTATCCAGTTTGCTGTTCTGTATTTTTTAAGTGGAGTATTTTGACCACTTACATTCAGGGTTAATATTGATATGAGAGGCTTTATTCCTGACATAGTGTTGTTAGCAAGCTGCCTTTCAGTTTCAAATGTATAACTGCTTTATAGGATCTCTGGCCTTTGTACTTATGTGACCTTTTATGAGAGTGAGTATCATTATCCTGTTTTTCATTTATAGGAATCCATTGAACACCTCTTGTAGAGCCAGTTTAGTGGTGATGGATTATCTTAGTGATTGCCAAGAAAAGACTTTATTTTTCCTTCAATTATGAAGCTTAGTTTGGTAGAAAATAAAATTATTTGCTAGAATTTTATTTCTTTGAAAGGGTTGAAAATAGGCTCGCAGTCTCTTCTGGCTTGTAGTGTTTCTGCTGAAAAGTCCACTGTTAGTCTAATGTAATTTCCTTTATAGATGATTCAGTATTTCTCTCTTATTGCTTTTATATTTTATTTCATGTGGATTTTGGGTAGTCTGACAACTATACCTTGGTGTGGTTCTACTTGCAATGGATCTTACAGGAGTTCTCTGAATTTCTTGTATCTGGATATCAAAATCTCTCTCAAGACCAGGAAACTTTTCTTGAATTCTTTCCTTGAATAGGTTTTCCATGCTTTTAATTTTAATTTTGTCTCCCTCTAATATATTTATGTTTATTAGATTTGGATACTTTTCATAATCTTATATTTCTTGCAGACCTTCTTTTATTTATTTATTTATTTATTTATTTATTTATTTATTTATTTATTTATTTTTCTGACTGTGTTAATTTGAAAGACTGTCTTCCAGCTCTGAGATTCTTTTTTCCATTTGGTCTAGCTTACTATTAAAGCCTTCAACTGTATTTTTTAGTTCTTTCAATGAGTTTTTTACTTCTATTTTTTTAATGGTGTCTATCTCTCTTTTCCCAAGAAACTCAGACAACTCACCATGAAAAACACAAGTAAGCTGGGCTTGGTGACTCAGCCTGTAATCCCGTGCCTTGGGAGGCTGAGGTGAGTGAATTGCCTGAGCCTGCAGGTTCAAGACCTACCTGAGCAACTTGGCGAGACCTCATCTCTACAATAAATCAAAAAATTAGCCAGGCGTGGTAGCACATGCCTGTAGTTCCAGCTACTTGGAAGGCTGAGGCAGAAGGATCACCGGAGCCCAGCAGGTAGAGGCTGTGGTGGCCAGGAGTGGCCACTGTACTCCAGTCGGGGCGGCAGAGTGAGACTCCAACTCAAAAAAAAAAAAAAAAAAAGAAAAGCACAAGCAACCCCATCAAAAAGTGGGCAAAGGATATAAATAGACACTACTCAAAAGAAGACACAGAAGCAATCAACAAACACGTGAAAAAAAATACTATCACTAATTATCAGAGAAAAGGAAATTAAAACCACACTGAGATATCATCTTACATCAATCAGAATAGCTATTATTAAAAAGTCAAAGAACAGCAGATATTGGCTTGGATGCTGAGAAACAGGAACACTCATACATGGTTGGTGGGATTGCAAACTGATTCAACCTCTATGGGAAACACTACAGAAATTTCTTAAAGAATTAAAACCAGAACTACCATTTGACTCAGCAATCCCACTACTGGATAACTACCCAAAGAAAAATGAATCATTATATAAAAAAGATACCTATACTCATGTGTTCATTGAAGCACTATTCACAAGGTCATGGACCCAACCTATGTGTTCACCAATGAATAACTGGATAAAGAAAATGTGGGATACATACACCATAGAATATTATACAGCAGTAAAAAAGAACAAAACTATGTTATTTGCAGCAACATGGATGGAGCTGGAGGACATCATCCTAAATGAATTATTTCAAAAACAGAAAACCAAGCACCACATGTTCTCACTTATATATGGGAGCTGAATGGTAATAAATGTGGAAATAATGGACACAGGGGATACTAGAGGAGGGGATGCCAGGGTGGGGGTTTAGGATTCAGAAGTTACCTATTGGGTACAATGTTTACTATCCGGGCAATGGGTCATCTGAAGCCCAATCCCCACCAATATGCAATATACCCATGTAAGTTGTACCCTCTGAATCTAAAACAAAAGGGAAAGAGAGAGGTCTGCTCTCAAGCTAGTGGAAAAGATGTCCTAACCTGATTAAAAAAAAAAAAAACAGAACAGAGATGTAAAAGAAGGTATTTTTCACTGCCTTCTTTCTGATTTTAAATGTGTCTGGGTGAGAACATGGTACTTGAGTGACTGTGGTTACCTCTAGCCACAAAGGAAAATATAAAAGACCCAGCTTAGAAGACAGAGCAGAATGGGGAATATAATTTGTGTCCTCAATGACATAATTGAGCTGCTGTACCAACCTATGGTCTACTGACTTCTGGACTTCTTATTTTTTCTTAATTGGCAAATAAAAATTGTATATATTTATGGTGCATGGCATGATGTTTTGAAGTTTGTACACATTATGATATGGCTAAATTGAGCTAATTAACATATGCATCAACTCAAATGCCTGTTCGCGCGCATGCAAGTGTGTGTGTGTGAACATTTAAAATCTCTTTTGGGCAGGGCTCAGTGGCTCAATCTGTAATCCCAGCACTTTGGGAGGCCGAGGAGAGTGGATTGCCTAAGCCTGAGCCTGAGGGTTCAAAACCCGCCCAGGCAACTTGGTGAGACCTTGTCTCTACAATAAACAAACAAGAAAATTAGCCAGGTGCAGTAGTGTGTGCCTGTAGCTCTGACTACTTGGAAGGCTGAGGCAGGAGGATCATCTGAGCCCAGCAGGTTGAGGCTGCAGTATGCCACTGCACTCCAGTCTGGCGACAGAGTGAGACTCCAACTAAAAAACAAAAATCACTTTTGGAGATTTTCAAGTATACAATACATTGTTATTAACTATAGTAACCACTAGACTTCTTGATATGCGAAATAATAATTATTTCCAATCCTTTAAGACTCTTTAAATAAGATATTTGGTTTATCCAACTAAAACTAACATAAAGTTTTTAAATCTTTAAGTCACTTTATGTTTTACATATTATTATTATTAATATTATCTTTCCCCCCCCCGAGTTGGAGTCTTACTTCGTCACCCAGACTGGAGTGCAGTGGCATGCTCCCGGCCACCGCAGCCTCAACCTACTGGGCTCCAGAGATCTTGCCGCCTCAGCCCTCCAAGTAGCTGGAACTAAAGGTGTGCGCTACCACACCTAGCTAATTTTTTTGATTTATTGTAGAGATGAGGTCTCGCCAAGTTGCCCAGGCAGGTCTCGAACCCGAGGGCTCAGGCAATTCTCTCATCTCGGCCTTCCAAAGCACCGGGATTACAGGCTGAGTCACCAAGCCCGGCCTTACATATTATTTTATACAATATTTTCATCATTTCCCATAAAATGCTTTACAGAATCAGTCTTTATTTAGATTCACAAATATGATAAACAAGTTTTTGTTGTCCATTTCTTTTTGTATATCATTGCTTTCAGGCTTCGATTTTCTAATTCATGAAGTAGTTTTTTAGTGAAAATTTGTTAACAGAAAACTGTGTCACACTTTACCTGAAAAAGTATTTTGCTCCCACTAATGAATGACTTTTTATATAAAGCAAACATTTTTGTATCAACAGCTATTTTATTTTACCATTTGAAGATGCTATTCCATTGTCATCTGGCTAGAAATGTTGCTGATGAGAGCTTTTTAGCCTAATTGCCATACCTTGGTAAGAATTTGTATTTTGAGATGATCTCTTAGATTGTTTTACATATATAATATATATGGTCATCTGATTTTTAAAAATAGCTTTGGGGGCACAAGGGGCTTTTGTTTGCATAGATATATTATACAGGTTGATGGGTACACTATAATCCCAGACTTTACCACTATACAATTTATCTCTTAGACATTGATATTCTTTAATATCACTTCAGTATATGTAGATGTGGATTTATTTAATACTGTGTGGAAATTATTGTATGTTCTAAATCTGAGAATTCATGTGTTTTTAATTGCAGAAAATTCTTTCATATATGACATTCTCAAATATTCACAATATTTGAAGCCCTAATGAACATATATCAAATATTATTGTAGTTTTTTTGACTCTTTAAATCTCTTCTCTATAACTGTAACCTCTTTAACATTCTGTACTTTATTCTGGCAATTTCTTCAGGACACTTTTAAATTTTGTACTTATCCCTTCACCTTTTGTTAATCTTCTGTTTTAAACAGTGTATTTTGTTCTTAAACTTCCAATAGCTAGAATTTAATTTTAAATATTATTTTTAATAGTGTTATCAGTATCTTTTCATAACCTAGCAGGGTCTCTCTCTATTATTTTGAAATGTACTGATAGCTTATTTTATGTGTGTCATTTTAAACATGCTTATTTCATAACTTCTATCTGATAAATGTATCATTTGAGGTTTTTGTGAGTCTAGTATTTCTCTTTGTGGTGGCTGCTCACTGCTTCTTAGTGGTAGATTGTTTCCCCTGCCTTGAGATTTAGGTTGGAATTTCTCTTAGGGAGTTCAGTCTAATAGTTCCTAGTATAACTGTGTATCCTTCCACAGGATTTTGCTTTTGCTTTTGCTACTGCCCAGGAGCAACACTGAACTTGAAAAAGTTTTTAATGTTAATCAGCTTGATAATTCCCAGCTAAAACAGATAGTAAAAATTCAAACTCAAAATTAATATGCAGGTAGGCCCATGGCTAAAAATTCTTGGGAGAAGTTTTTTTCTACTGAGTCTAGTCTGAAACAAGCATCATTCCCAATTCCCTTCTAATATTTTTTTTTGTTATTTACCACAATCTCACTGAGTTTGTAGGCTTCTGAGTATTCCACATTTTCCCGGATCCGATACCCTTCCTCACAAAATTCAATGTTATCATTGTTCTGCAATTGTTACACTATTACAATACAAATGTGGAAAAGGAAGAAGCAAAGATACAAAATTGCACATATAGAAGCTTAAAAAATTTAGAAAAATTAGTAAAAATAGTATGAATGTATCAGGGAAAATGGCTATATTATTTGGTAAAATCAATTTATTCTATTAATTTAAACTACGTGATTTAGCAATATAATGGTTTTTTTCAAACGATATCACCAATGATATCAACAAAAACAAATTACTGGTAAATAAATGATCATGCAATCACAAAATACAGTATTATGCAGCTTTTTAAAAGAATGAGTAGGCCAGGCCCAGTGGGTCAGCCTATAATCCCAGAACTTTGGGAGGCTGAGGCAAGTGGATTGCCAGAGCCTGTGGGTTCGAGATCAGCCTGGGAAACTTGGTGAGATCCCATTTCTACAATAAATCCAAAATTAACCAGGCGTGGTAGCGCGTGCCTGTAGTTTCAGCTACTTGGAAGGCTGAGGCGGAAGGATTGCCGGAGCCCAGCAGGTTGAGGCTGTGGTGGCTGGAAGCATGCCACTGCACTCCAGTCTGGGCAACAGAGTGAGACTCCAACTCAAAGACGAAAAAAAAAAAAGAATGAGTAATATGTATATAGAGAGCTATGGAGTAATTTTCAAGATACACTGCTAATTTTTTAAAAAAGCAAATTAGAAAAGTTTGTGTATAGTATGCTTTCAGGTAACTAATAAAACAGATATATGAAAATACGTAGCTATGTATATGAATACATTCTCAATAGAAGGATAAAACATGCTTAAATTCCTGTAAGGGAATAAAGGAAATTGATGGAGAGGACAAAGATAAAGGCATATTTTCCTCATTAACCTTATTTTGAATATTTAATTTTAAAAGTGGTATTTTAAAAAATAATTATAAAACAGCATTTATCAAGATGGAGAAAGGAAATAATCAGCCTCAAAAATAACATAATATGAAAAAGAACCCAAGTCCTTTTTGAGTCAGTGGTTTAACCACACAGGATATTTCCTAAGAACAGAAAGACTGCTAATTTTTAAATATTTTTAGTAATTCCTTTTTAATATTGATAATGACATTGACAATTATATTGTTACTACATATGTGTGCATATATACGTATGGGGGGGACTCAAAAAACTGAATTATTTTTTGGAGTGTGGACCCCTTGTAGTACAGGCTTCCCCTACTAAGTTAGTGTTCTAGGAAGCCATCAGCATCAGTGTACCAGCTAGCATTGTTGTGAGAGGCTGCATTCAGCTTCAGTGAATTTTTCATTGACGATTCTTTCAATGCGTTTCCCATTTCATAATGGGTGATTTATGAGTGCACCTGCCCACACTGCGCTGAGTGTTCAGCAGTTTTTGACCCAAAACAGCATGACCCTCATGGCCCATCCTTCTTATTCACCAGATCTTGCCCTGAGAGACTTCTGCTTGTTTCCCCGCATGAAAAATGTCCTCAAAGGGAAACTGATGTGGAAGAGATGAAACAAAAAATGGCAGAAGCACTAAAGAGCATCAAAATTGATGAGCTCAAAAACTGTTTGGGGCAGTGGAAAAAGCATCTCGATAGATGTATTGCATCAAACAATACTTTTAAGGTGACTGAAGTTTAAACATGTAAGAATAAATACACAGTTGCATATAAATTCTTTTTGTGCCCCTCGTCATATATCTACATGTATACATAAATAACAAATTATATTATAAAAAATAAAAATATTTTTTAGAGCCGGGCTAGGTGGCTCAGCCTGTAATCCCGTGCCTTTCGGAGGCTGAGGTGAGTGGATTGCCTGAGACCTTGGGTTCGAGACCTGCCTGGGCAACTTGGCGAGACTTCATCTCTACAATAATTAGCCGGGCGTGGTAGCGCGTGCCTGTAGTTCCAGCTACTTGGAAGGATGAGGCGGAAGGATCGCCGGAGCCCAGCAGGTCGAGGCTGCGGTGGCCAGGAGCAGCCACTGCACTTCAGTCTGGGCAATGGAGTGAGACTCCAACTCAAAAAAAAAAAATATATATATATATATGTTTTTTTTTCTGTATAACTAAAAATTGTAATTCCAGGAAATATAAATCCTGTAACCCTAAATTTGAATTAGAAATATCAGCATGAATTTAATATATTGTCTCTTAAAAATAAGATAAGATACACCTTAATGACAAAAATAACTAAAAAGTTTTGAAATGCTTCAAAATTATAAATAATTTTTGAACCAACCAAAATGCTGGCTTTTGGTTCTAACTCAAAATTTGGTTTTTACTATCATACTCACTTCATTCACCTTACCTTGTCTATGCAAGACATATGGTCAGTATATTAAAAATTCAAACAGGTTGATGCCTGTACTACAGTTAAGAGACCAGGTCTCAGTGATTCTGTGCAGTGAAAACATCTTGGGAAAAGTCCAGCAGGTTTTCTGGTAATAGGGGAACAAATCTGGAAGCAGGACACCGAGCCAACTGCAAGCCTGTCCTCCTCTCACAGACCCAGGTACAGTCTTCATTCAGAGGTCATATGTTAGAAGTGTATATATTTTGAACGTCTCAGTATTTTGAATTATCACAGCAATAAAATTATATTTTTGATGTTAGTTCTGGTGTTTTGTGTACTATGAAATGAAGAAAACAAGTTATTTATTTGATGTCTTTGAAAACTAGTGTTTAGAGCATGAAATAAATGAAATACAAAGGTAAGGTGGATGACATTAAGGAAAAGAGCTGTGGTCTTATATTTGATATGGAAATATCAGTATGAAATATTTAAGTACTGTATTTTTTTAAAAGTATTTATTTCTCAGAACTTTTTACTGAAGAGGTCTATAAAAAAATGATGAATCACAGCATAAACGAGCACACCTAGCACCCTAGGCTCTAAATAATATTTCAACTGAAAGTCAGCAAGGATCTTTGAATAAATAACTGATTCGAGGTGGGGCAGGAAATGCATGAACTTGGCATTTCTTATATCAGAGATCACAGAAGCCAGCAAAGACTAGTAGAACAACGTTAACCATCTCAGGACCCAGTTTGAATAGAATTCCATTGGCTGAAGATTGAACAATTTGAGCATCAACAAGGATAATAACTGCAACTGATTCAAATGCAACAAATATGTTTAAATCAATTTCATCATTGATAACATTTGGAATATACTAGAGAAGTAACACATTAGTCTGAAAAGTGGAAAATAAAAGGAAATATTCAAGTATTTGCCCTACATTTCCTGTAGGGAAGCCTTAACTGTTGCAGGCTTAAGCCTTGGTGATATGCCCTGTGATACTCCTGGAGCATAGGAAAGCAAATAGTTTAAGGAGCTGCCCCAAGCCATTTTTCACCCTACCATTCCATCTTCACAGAGGCTGTCACGAGGCAGCCAGTTTCACATCACCCTATGGGTTCTGCCTCACTACTCCTCCTGTTAGGGTAGAGTTTCGGGTTATAAAACTCATTCACTGCAGCATGAAATTGACTTTTTAGCAACAAGGTATTCCATCACTTGTGTTGTCACCTGGCCCCTTTTTTCTTGTTGCACCATGGCACTTGTGCTATGGGGAGTGGACACCATTGTTGATCTTTCTTTTGCTGTCTGTGTAAGTAATAAAGTGTCTGAAACTATACTGAGTATTTCTTCACCAGCCAAATTTGTCAGCCTGCTAGATGAGGGTTACCAAGTCAATGATAAGGGTAGTTTCTTTTTCTAAATATCATGCCAGTTTATAAATGTATAAAGAATTGAAAAATTAGACTATCTACAATATACAACCACTAATGAAGTAATGAACCTAGACAGTGGTTATCAATGACTGCTAAAGTCACCAAAATGAAGAAACCAAAGATTCCCTCTACATCTTGAAAGAATTACAAAATGCCACCTATAAAACAGATTTGCCAAAGTAATTAGAATTTTTCAGTCTTTTGAAATCTTCTTCTTGATGCTCAATTGTCTTAATCGTGACTTGATTCAAAATTATACAGACGGAGGAGGGAAAGTGGGAAGTACAAATTTCACAAAAGGGCTTGAGTTGATATTTATTGAAGCTGGGTGACAGTATATGGGTATTATACTATTATATCTACCTTTGCATATGTTTGAAATGTTTCCTAATAATAAAATATTTGTAGGCTGGGCTTTGTGGCTCAGCCTATAATCCCAGCACTTTGGGAGATCAAGGCGAGTGCATTTCCTAAGCTCCCAGGTTCGAGACCAGCTGAGCAACTTGGTGAGACCTCGTCTCTACAATACATAAAAAAATTTAGCCAGCATGGTAGCGGGTGCCTGTAGTTCCGCCTACTTGGAAGGCTAAGGCGGAAGGATGACAGGAGCCCAGCAGGTCGACGCTGGGATGGCCGTGAATGTGCCACTGCACGCCACCCTGGGCGACGGAGTGAGATTCCAACTCAAATATATATATATATATATTTTTTTCTTTTTATTTAAAGGAGGATGGAAGAAACTAAGACATCAAGTTTATAGCTCTATATATGTACAGCACTTTCAAGTAGAATATTATAAAACTTTACTGGAAGATACTAAAGCATGTCAAATTTAAAGAATGGAAATACCAAGTTCGTAGATTGGAAGATGCAATATTTTAAAGATGTTGCTTCTCCGTAAGTTGTTCTTTAATTTCATTTAATTCTAATCAAAATTCTAACTGGATTTTTAATGAAATATGACCAACATAATCTACATTTTTTATGAAATATTACAGGAAAAAAGTAAAACCATGACATTCCTGAAAAAGAAAAAAGTGGGAGGATTTGTTTTATTGATATTTAATTTAGAAGTACAGTAATTAAGATGATGTGGTATACATGAAGAAGTAGACACATTAACTGACAAAATTAAATAAAAAGCCCAGAAAAGGAGCAAGGCATACACACAATTCTGATGTAACAGACATGACATTGAGGATCAGTGGGGAAAGGAGGAGATATTCATTTTATGGTTGTGGGGAAATTGACTATCCATATTAGAAAAGTAAAATTGGGCCGGGCAAGGTGGCTCATGCCTGGGCAACTTGGTGAGACCTCACCTCTACAATAAAAATTTTTTCAAAAAGTAAAATTGAATTTCCATTGAATTTGTATTTTACAAAAAACTAAGTCATAAATGAATGAATGACAACTTTGAAAAACAAAAGTTCAATACTTTCAAAGCAAAATATAGGCAAATATGTTCATGAAATCTATTTTCCCTTTTATTTTTGTCAGGTAATAATTGTATATATTTATGGAATACAGAGTGACATTTTGATACATGCATTCAATGTGTGTGCAATGATCAAATCAGGTCAATTAACATATCCATCACTTCAATCATTTATTATTTTGTTGTGTTGGGCATATTCAAAATATGCTATTCTAGCTACATAATAAATTGTTAAGTATAGCTACTCTGCAGTGCTATTAAATACTAGAATTTATTTCTCTTGTCTAGCTGTAACTTAAAGCAAGATGATTATTAATACAAAAATGAGGAAAGTTTTTATCACACAAATTGAGTGAAGGATGTGTTATAAGAAGGGATAAATGGATTGCTTAAGAATTAAACGATTATGTTAAACTATTCCTTAGAAAGCAATAAAATTCACACTCATCTTCATGTATATTTCATATAAAATAAATTCCAACATAGGAAGTAATGAACAATGTAGTGAGAAAGTCAGTCAGACTTTGTTTTTTAGCAACCTCTTTCATCTTTCTTTTTCTTCCACCTAGGAGATATATATATATATATATATATATATATATATATATATATATATTTTTTTTTTTTTTTTTTTTTTTTTTTTTTTTTTACAAGCCACCTCTGAACTGGTCATGGAGTTTGGGGTAAGACACAGGCAATATTTTGGTCTGAAAGAAAAGGGAAGATTTTCCCTTCTTTTCTTCCTTTCTTGTTTATTTCCTTCCTTCCTTCCTTTTATCCTCCATTCTTGCCCTTTGCTCATCCATATTTTATAGCAGAAAGGATTTATAATAGCCAGATACAGAGCATAAACTTTACTATTCATATGGACAAAGGGAACAGATAAATCAGGGTGGATATATAACAGATCAACTATAAATCCTTTTGCCTACCAATAAGAGAAAACCTAACATAATAGCTTAAATAATAAAAGCACGAAAGCATCTCAATAAGCCTGGAGGTTCGCAGTTCCAGATTTAGTTTAGTAGTTACAAGATAACGAGACCTTGTGTCAGCATCTCAAATCTTTTGGCTTTTCCTTCAAGATTGCAAGATAACTTATACTGCTTCTAATGTCTTTACTAAGAAGTATCGGAAGGAGCATCATGGACTGAGTATATATTGCCTAGGTGCCAAGGATGTGCAACATTATCTATTACTGGGGGTAGAATCACAGAGGAAGAATTACCCCACTCCAAATCCCAACAATGTCCATATTGAGGAACACGGGCTTAGACCAATCACAACGCTACCTCTAGGGCTGAGCACATGACACCAGGCCTAGGTGGTGAGTCTATAAGCAAGAAAGAAGAGAGATGGCTGGTGAGTAGATAAAAACCAGTGACTACAATAGACAGGACCAACTCTATTGAGCAAATAGAATGTGTCAAATACTCTGCTAAGTAATTTATGTAAATTATGTCATTTTATTCTCACAGCAAACCTGCAAGGAAGTTTATTATTATCCCCATTTTATAGGTGAAGACAATGAACCTTAATCTGAGGTAGGTCATTTCCTTAAGCTCATTTAACTACCAAGTGACCTCATCGAATTTTAATCTCAGTATTTGTAAGAAAGAAACCTCACCTTTCCATCAGAACAAGAATTAAACAAAACAAAATTATTATTATGCTCATGAAGAATTCACAGGGCAACAAATAATTCTCACCTTCCTTCTTCAAGCTGATAAGTGATCCACATAGAAAAATTTTTGATGTCCCATGGAATCTAGTCCTTCATTGATTCTTTCCTGAGTGATAATTATGAAATCCTAAGACCATCCCTAAACCACTTATAACTGCCTTTAGAACGAATTCTGACACCTAGCACTGCTTTAAATAGCCCACATTTTCAATATCTAGTGTCAACAGGGTACTTTTACCACTGAAATTTGAAAAATAGTTTTGATATACTTTTTCTAAGCCACAGAATATGAAATATGCTGTAATACTGTATATATCAGTAAATTACATTTCCAACTTGTCCTCAATTTCAGGAAAATCCTCAGCCAAATAAACTAGCAAGCAAATAAATAAATCACTTTAATTATAATACACGGCAGTTTCCCTAAATATATTTCTGCTGTAAATAGCTTCTATTATTGACTTTTGCTAGAGTAATTTAAGGTAAAATTATTCTCAATAAAGTTGGGAATGTCTGGCTGTGAACTGCTATTCCTCATCTATGTATATTATATTCCATTTTGATGCCTCCACCACGGAAAAACTAATTTCCAATTTAAGGTACTTAAACTGATATATTTATTATGAAATTATCCATCTTGTAAATTTTCTTCTTCATAGTGCCTCATTGGCTAAATTTAAGATTGCAAACTTCTATAGTATAAATACAATAAACATGGCTTGGTTCAGGAAAAAAAAACTACCTTTCTAGAATCACTAGTATTAATGTAATTCTAGTATTAAAATGAGAAAAATGTCTCATTTTTCTATTGACATAAAAGTTTTCCCCATTAGGAATGCTTTATACATAGTGATAATCGATTAAGTATGGTAGATGTCTTGATTGGTAGATAGAGCATGATCTTCAAAATCAAGATGATTAGACTTTAAATCCCAGCTTTCCTGTTCCAGCTGTGTCACTTTGGGCAAATTACTTGGCATTTGTAGGCTTGAGTACCTTTTTCTTCAAAATATACTATTCAACTAATAGAGCTGTGTATAAGTTTGTAAAGTAGCAAAGTAATATCTGACGCATCATGTGGATTCCATAAATGATATTCATAATAATTGATTTTGAATATCATCATTATATACTCATTTAAAGTTCAGAACTGTTTATCTATGTGCCTCGGTGGAATGCATGATCTCAATCAATTCTAACTGGATCACTGTTGGCCTAGCAGTCCACCCTTTAACAGCAAGTAGGGATGACGAGTTAGTGATAGACTTTAAAACCAAAAGTAGAATCCATAGGAATTAATGATTGACTTGAAGTGAGTGGGAAAGAATAATTAGAACAGAGCTATGTCTGAATTACTGAGGTTTAAGTTATTGATGAAATGAGGGTAACACTGACAAAAAAAATTCTTGGGCAACCCCCTGCGGTCCCCTCCCACTGTGGGAGCTTTTCTGTCCCCTCAATAAATCCTGCCTTAAAAAAAAATCCTCAAAAACAGCAGATTTGGAAAGAAAGCGAGATCCTTTTGACATTTTCAGTTTTCAGTCTGAGGTATCCTTGGAACATTCAAAAACAAATCTAAAAGGCCGTTGACTGAAGAATCTGGAATTCAATAGAGAGATCTGAGATAGATCTAGAAAAGTAGGCATTATTAGTACAGCTGAAACAACTGAGACAACTGGTGTGGATGAGATGAATATGGAACTGCAATTTTAAGATTGTAACATTCTTTAAAAATTCAAAGGGTGTAAAGGGTGAGAACAGAAACAAGACAATAATACATCTTCAGACCTTTATCTCTAACTGCTCACTAAACTGTCACACATCCTTTTGATCTTCATGTTATAGCTATAATATGTTTATTATATATTAATATCAATAGTATTCCAAAAAGTCAGTGCATATGTTATTTCTTCTACCTCATATTCCCTTTCTACCTCCCCAACTATTCCCTCTTGTTATTCTTCAATTAACACCTTTTCATTTTCCAGGATCCTACTCAGCATCACCTAAGCTGGAATCCTAGCCTGGAAACTCTATTTAATATCAACTAACCTGGAATACTCTATGCATGTCTTGTATCATGGAAGTTGTTATGGGCTAAATTGTCTCTCCTCTTTTCAAAAGTATATGTTGAAGTTCTAAGCCTCAGTGCCTCAGAATGTGACTGCACTTGGATATAGGATCTTTAAAGAAGCAGGTAAGATTGAATGAGATCACTAGGATGGGTCCTTATCCATATGACTGTTGTCCTTATAAGAAGAAGAGAGTAGGACATGTCGACACAAAGAGGGATGACAATGAGAAAACACAAGGCAATGGTGAAGGTCTATAAGCCAAGAAGAGAGGTCTCAGGAGAAACTAATTCTGCTGACATCTTGATTTTGGACTTCTAGCTTCTCAAACTGTGAAAACATAAATTTTTGTTTAATCTATTCAGTCTGTGATACTTTGTTATGGCAGCTCTAGCAAAGCAATACAGTACTTTAACACATATACTGAAATTTTTATACATGACTGAAATGAATTTATTATTCTTAGGGAATATCAACATTTAAGGTGCAAAAGGGGTCAATTATCCTGTAAAATAGAATGAAAAAGAAGTGACCAAGAAATAGGAGGAAAATTAAAAATGCTGCATCAAGGAAACCAACAAAGAAGAGTCAGAGGTAGGTTGACCATCATGGTTTCACAGATGTAGACATAGTCAAACTTAATAAAACAGTTAAAAAAGAGTTGACTCTGAAAGAATTGAAATCAATCTTCAAAGAGATACTTGCACTCCCATGTTCATTACAGCATTACTCACAATAGTCAAGATATGAAAACAACCCAAGTATCCACTAACAGATAAATAAATTTTAAAGTGTGTGTGTGTGTGTGTGTGTGTGTGTGTGTGTGTGTGTGTGTGTAAATCTCCATATATATGATGGAATATTTTTCAGTCTTTAAAAAGAAGTTAATCCTTCTTTTATATCATGGATGAACCTGGAGGACATTATATTAAGTGAAATAATCCAATCACAGAAGTACAAATACTGTATGATTCCACGTATATCAAGTATCTAAAGTAGTTAACCTCATAGAAGCAAAAAGTAGAATAATGATTACTAGGTCTGGGGTGGGGGACAGAGGGGGAAATGGGGAATTGTTATTCCCTGGGTATAAAGTTTCTCTTATGCTAGATGAATATGTTCTAGAGCTCTAATGCACAAAATCGTGCCTATAGTTAACAAAACGGTATTGTGCACTTCAAAATTTAAAGGATAGATCTCATGTCAAATGTAATTACCACAAAAGAAAACAAAAAATAGCACAAAGGGACACAAGGAAACTTTGGGAGGTGTTAGATATGCCTATTATCCACATTTTGATGATAATATCAAGGGCGCTTGCACATGCATAAACTCATTAAATTGCGCACATTAAAACCATGCAGTTCTTTGTATATAAATTATATCTCAACAAAACTGGTAAGATTTAAGAATTGACTAACAAGATCAAACAGCACAAAAATGTCCAAATAAGAATTAAAGAATGTTCATTTTATAGAGGCAACTAGGACATATTCAAAAACAGTTGGGAAAAGAGTAGAGCCAGATAACATAGCCTAAAGAGAAAAATACCTTTTCTAGTAAATCTATAAGACAACCTGACACAAAAGTGGTGCCCATAGGGCTATGAATATTGTGGTGTATTTAGGAGGTTCTTCTTGCTGTTAACAGGCATATTGGCACAGTTCTCTGATATGGAAGATTTTGACTTCACAAGATACATATGTTGACTATCAATGATATAATTGTACTGTTAATCACCCCTTCTTCTCCTCAAAGTCTTGCAGTGGAAGCCATCCAGTTATGCTCATTAATATGGCAATTTTTAAAATTTAAATGAGGTCTGTGACACCCTGTATATTGATCACAGTATGAAATAGGTCTCTGATCTCTCATTGGGAGTGGGCTTCCGTTCTGTTTTTAGCAAAGATAAAGGACAGAATTTAATTTAGTTTGTACTATTTGCAATTCACATTTACATCCTTGCTTCCCATTAACTTCTTAAACGAATGAAGATATATTGGAAATAACTTAAGTCTCTTGATTAGGAACAATATAACGGACAGAGCGCGCCTGTAGTTCCAGCTACTTGGAAGGCTGAAGCGGAAGGCTGCGGTGGCCGGAAGAGCGGCCACTGCACTCCAGTCTGGGCAACAGAGTGAGACTCCAACTCAAATATATATATATAAAAATGGACAGAATTTACCTGCTATTTGGCAGACTGTAGTAATGGGCTGAAGCTGAAGGTAAATAGTAATATATGGTGCAAAGTGGCTAAATCAAAAGCCCCACATGTCTATGGTTGCCAGCTAAAACACAGGATGCCCAATTACATTTGAATTTCAGATAAACAAGCAACAGTCTTTTTGTTTGTTTTTGTTTTTTGTTTTCTAGTATAAGTATGTCCCAAGTATTGCAAGGGACATATTTATACTTAAAACATTGTTGTTTATCTGAAATTAAAATTTAACTTGGCTTGCTGAGTTTTCAGTTGCCAAATCTAGCAACCTCAACTCCATTCTCTATATTCAGAAATATTTTAGACCCTTAGAAAGAGTTTCTGGGCCTGAATTTAGGTTCTTGTAGCCTCATGCAGCTATGTATCTCTATTTGAGCCTTCAGGCTCCCCTCCAGCTGAAAATCTCCAAAGCCACATTTCACCCATTTTAGCCTTTTCCAAGATCACAAATATCACATTTTGCAAGGAGAGCTGGCACACTCTGGCCACCATCTTGACTGAAAAGCAAGGTATGGTTAACTCAAGAAAATTATATATTCATAACTAAAGGAATTTTGTAACAAAGATGACTAAATGATTTATTAAAAATGATTTTACTGAAATTCTGCTACGAGAAGATCCAATTAACTATACATACGTGTATTCAACAAGCAGAAGTCTAAGATATGTACCATTTGAAGAATTTCGTTTGCCAGTGGGGACACAAAGGCAAATAAGATATCATCTCTGCACTCCAGAACAGTGGATACTGGTGGAGAATACAAATGAGTCAGGCAAACATGTCTTATTTTGTAATAAGTTTAGTCAACAAATATTTATGAAGTGCCTACTATGTGTCAGGCACTGTTCTAGCAGCTAAGAACGTGGCAACGAACAAAACGCAAAAATCCTTCCATACAAATAGACAGATAAGATACACAATGTATCAGAAGGTGATTCCTGATGGAGAAAAATAAATAAAACAGGGGAAGAGGATAGGGGAAGCCACAGGATGAAAGCATCACAATTTCAATTAGAGTATTGAAAGAAGGCCTAAGAAGCTGGCGTTTGATTAAAGACCTGAAGGGTGATGAGGGTAAAAATCATGGAGGTGTCTGTGAGAAAACTAGCAAAGATGAAGATACAATAAGTGCAAAGCCCCAAAGATGTAAGTATGCTTGGCATGTTTGTGGAATGTCAGGAGGTGAGTAAACAAAGACAGAACAAATGAGGGGAAGCTAGACGGATTTCAGCTCAAAGGCCTCCAGCTCAGGGCATTCACATCCTGATCTCCTGCTTTATTTTTTTCTTCATAGTACTTGTCATCATCTGGTACACATTCTAGTTTACTTGTTTATTTGTTTGTATGAAGGGAGGAGACAGTTATGTCAGGCCATGATGACCAACATAAGGACTTTGCCTTTTTACTTAGAGTAAAATGGGTAATGCTTGCAGGGTTGTAAGCAAAAGAGTGACATTTTCTGTCATGTGATAATAGGAACATTCTATCTTCTGAGAATAGATTACGAGGAGAAATGAAGGGTAGAAACTGGGACACAAGCTAGAAAGTTAGGATGATAATTTAGGTGAATGATAATGTTGGCTGGGACCAGGGTGGTATTAGTGAAGGTGGTGCAAAATGATCAGAATTTATATGTATTTCTTTTTTTTTTTGAGTTGGAGTCTCACTCTGCCGCCCAGACTGGAGAGCAGTGGCCGCTCCCAGCCACTGCAGCCTCGACCTGCTGGGCTCCGGTGATCCTTCCGCCTCAGACTTCCGAGTAGCCGGAATTACAGGCATGCGCTACCACGCCCGGCTGATTTTTTGATTTATTGTAGAGATGAGGTCTCGCTGCCCAGGCGGGTCTCGAACCCGCGGGTTCAGGGAATCCACTCACCTCAGCCTCCCAAAGGCGTGGGATTACAGGCTGAGCCACCGAGCCCGGCTTACATGTATTTTAAAAGTAGTGACAACTGGATTTGGTGGCAGATTAGATGCAGGGTGTGAGAGAAAGAGAGAAGTCAAAGATAACTCCAAAAGGTTTTTAGCTGAGCATTTGGAATTATAGAAGTTATTAACAAAATGGGAAAGAACCATAAGTAAAGGCAGTCTGAGGGAAAAATAGGGAGTTCTATTTAGGACAAGTCTATCCAACTGTATAAATGTAGATGTCAGGTAAGCAATCGGAATATTATGAGGCCATGAAATAAAGAAGTCTGAGTTATAGATAAAAATTTAGAGATAACCAGCCTATAGATGCTATTCAAAGCTATGAGACTTGGTGCGGTCCCCTTGGGAGTTAACGTAGTGTGAGGAAAGAAAAGGACCAAGGACTGAATCCTGAAGAACTTAAATGTTTGGAGAGTCGAGAAAGGAAGTGTTTTCCAGAGGTGGGGGCCATCAACCGTGTCAAATGCTGCTGACAAGTCAAGGAGGACAAGGAAACAGTCACTAGATTTAGCAACAGGGAGGTCATCCATGTCTTTGAAAAGAATAGTTTTGGTAGCATGACATTTATGAAAGCCTGCCTGGAATTAACTCTATGGAGAATGGAAGTAAAAAAAAAAATAGGGTAATAGCTGGAGAGGAAATATGAGTCAAGAGAGGGTTTCTGAGTATGCATGCAAAATGAAGGGATGATTTTAAAACAGGAATAAAACACATACTCTGCATATTATATAATTCTTTCTCAACTCAATAAAGCAGGTGTTATTATTATTCCCAGTTAACAGATGAGAATGAGCACAGTGCAGAGAAGTGTTGAAAGTGAGATGTTAGCTGGGTGTTGGAATAGGACGAACTTAAATATGCAGAAAAGTAGGGGCAGGGGAAGTATTCCAGATTAAAGGTGTAGATGCAGGTCCAGAGTTGGGAAAGTGTATGACATATTTGGGTATAAGCCAGGAGCAGGCAAAGTATAATTTGAAGGGTGAATGGGCAGTAGACAGCAGTCTTGCTGCTGTCTACTGCCCATTGTGCCCTTCACAATATATCTTCTCTTTAATAAATTTATCTTTCTTAGCTAAGAAAAAGAAAATAGCCGGACTCGGTGGCTCAGCCTGTAATCCCGCGCCTTTGGGAGGCTGAGGTGAGAGGATTGCCTGAGCCCGCGGGTTCCAGACCCGCCTGGGCAGCGAGACCTCATCTCTACAATAAATTAAAAAAATCAGCCGGGTGTGGTAGCGCATGCCTGTAATTCTGGCTACTTGGAAGGCTGAGGCGGAAGGATCGCCGGAGCCCAGCAGGTCGAGGCTGCGGTGGCCAGGAGCAGCCACTGCACTCCAGTCTGGGCGACAGAGTGAGACTCCAACTCAAAAAAAAAAAAGAAAAAGAAAGAAAATAAAGAAAGGTGAATGGAGAAATACAACAAAAGATGCAGACTGCAGTTATAAAGACCTACCGCTCAACTGTGGGACCTGGAGAAGGAATCACAACGAAGCTCATTATTGGAGGAATTGGTATTCTTTCATGTGGGTTCTATTTGACCTTGCAAAGACAGCAAAATTCACTCCAGCTTGACATTATCTACCTCTGACACAGGAAGATTTAATTCTCATACTCTTTCTCAACCAATTGCAAACACAGCATCTGCCAGCTTTTTCACATGCAGTACCCCAACTCCAGCTCCCCTGATTACAAGATTCGGCTTTGAAACACCAGTAATATCAACTAGTACCCCTGGCAATAGAAATTAGATTTTCTTTCGGGATTTAGTGCACCAAAGTTAAACTTGGGCAACACCGCTACCACACAAACACTAGAGAACATATGGCTTTCTGTTCACCTTTATTGATAGCATAGGAGACAGCATCCCATCCAACCAGGTGACAGCAACCACTGGTTTTGTTTTGTACTTTGCTTCCGCTTTCATTTACTAGCAGAAATACAGATCAGACTGGGACTACCAGTTTAAATACTGGCTCAATTGAGAATGTAGTTCAACCAACAGTACTTGCAGACTAATGTTCACTCTGTTACAGCAACTGCAGCAACTCACTGGGAACAGGAATGAATGCACTCAGAACAGGCACCAGAGACTGAAAGGAGAATCGAAAGTGTTTATTTCGGAAGTTTCAGGTGGAGTCACCTCCCAAAACCTGAGCCCCGATCCTCAGTTTCAAGATGCTTTTATAGAGCTTTTTGGTTGCAACATACATGGGTTTGCCATTGGTGGGTTTACAATTTTAAATTTAGGACCAGGAGCAGTTACTTCTACTTCTACAACAAGCATTGAAGCAGACATGTTTACGGCCATTTCCATATGAGATGTAATAAAGCATGTTTGCAGAAACAGAGATTGCAGTTAAGGAAAATGGCATGTAGCTGCTTGCTTACAGTGTATTTACAGAAGCAGAGATGGCATGCAGTTGCTTACTTAAGATAAGACCCTCGAGGTTAGCTTTCCTGCTTAATTCCTGTTTTTTTCACCTCAACTCCCACCACTCAGGCATCGACTGGAGCTACTTCTAGGCAAACAATGTCACCTTCAACTTTCATGGGTATTGTACAGGTATCTACTGCCATCACCACCAATTCAGGGTCTACACTGTTTAATAGAAAATACTTCAACCTCTGCTGCTGCCACCAGGTTCTCGCTTGGTGTGTCAACAACAGCTGGTGTAAATTGCTATATTGTGTAACTTCAGAGTTTGAATCAAAGATACCAGTAGCAACTGCAGGAGTTTCTGATGCTTCTACCGTAATTTCAACCACCTTCTCCAGCAAAGGTGCCAAACTGTGGATGCTCATATTGACTCTTTTTAGTGACCTGAGCAGAAATAAGCCTCACTAAAAAGGAAGCACTCTTTCTAACTGACTAGAGTAGCTGGATGCTAGAGGCTAGAGAGCCCTAAATGAAAGCCAGAGTAGGGACTGAGGTAGCTAAGCAAGGAAGGGAAGAATTGAAAGCTCCATCCTTGAGTTTATAGCAAGACAAGAAAAGATCAAATCAGTGATGTTACATCATTCACTGACAAACACAGTAGTAAGAATAGGAAGGGAAAAGGAAAGAGAAAGGTGGAAAGGAAATTGTACTTATTAATCTATAATATGCCTACTATTTAATACACTAAACCTTATAGCAGATTCATAAAGGAGGAGAACAAAACTCAAAGAAATTAAGTAACTCGCCCCAGGTCACATTCCTTGAAAGCAATTGCTGTAGACTGAATTGTGCTTCCCCCACCACCATTAACAATCAACTGTTGAAGCCCTAACCTCCAAGGTGATTGTAATTGGAGAAGGGCCTTTGTGAGATAAGTAGGTTTAGGTGAGGTCATGGGGGTGGGGCTCCCATCATGGTATTAGTGCCCTTGTAAGAAAAGAAGACATGAGCACTCACCAGCACACATGCTCGCTCCTTCCCTCCCTGTCCCTCCTTTTCCCTCCCTCTCCCTTTCCCTCCCATTCCCCTTCTCCCCTTCTCCCCTCCCCCCCCCCAGCAGCCAAACTGGCACCCTGATCTTGGACCTTCAGCCTCCAGAACTGTAAGGAAAAAAAAATCTATTGTTTAAGTCCCTCAGTCTATGGCATTTTGTTATGGCAGTCCAAGCAGACTACTACTGTAATATAAGTACAGCCATACTCGTGGAGATGAACATTCTAAGGTCAAATGTGTCTCACTCTAAGGTTCATGTTCTTTCCACTACACTTTCCACTTGCACTTTAAAAGTTCACTGATTCACAGGGAACCCAAAAGAACGCTGAGGACAGAGCTAAGCTTGTCAGTTGCTGTAGTCTTTTATAAAGACCTGTCTTAAGAATGTCAATTCTTCACCAAGATTTATTTGGCTTGCTTCTGTCTTAACCTTTAAGTTTCCTAATTTTTTCTTGGGTCCTAACACTCCTCATGATGACAGATACCCATACTGATATCTAAAAGAACACCCTGAACTTCCGGGTGTTTTTCCTCCTTAAATCCAATTATCTTGCTGAATTGGATTTAGCACACTGCTCTATTTTTAAAACCCTAAACTTGCTGCTCCCTACTTCAATCTTGGCTTCCTAGGATTCCAAATATGCCATTCAACCATAACCCCAAATAAGCTCTTTCCTTGAGTGGCACATCTAAAGCCATTACCATTTGCATTTCTCCAAGTCCCTTGGCCATCTTCTGGTTATAGCTTCTGTTTAGCCTAGCTGTCGCTTCAGTGCTCTTTTCACTAACACCTAGGTCCAGCAGTGTTGTCCAGTGCCTGCACAGTGAAATGACTGCAGAGCTAGTACAATACAAATGTCAAGGCTCTACCTCAAACCATATAGACAAAAATATCTATTGGACATATCTGGGAATGAAAATACTTATTAAAGCTTCCCAGGTGACTTCAAATGTACAGTGACAGTTCAGAAATATTGATTCTCAGAACTTGGACAATAAAGTCATTGATATTATCCAAAAATCCTTGTGGGTTTTAAGAAGTGGGTTTGTAAAAGTAAATGAATCACACATCAAAAAATGATACTTAAAATGAACATAGGTATGTTTAAAATGAACATAGACTTGGGAGGTTATAAATTTAGCCATATTATTTGAGTCATTATATCTTTCTGTCAAGCATTTTCTTTTTTTTTTTCATTTTTCTTTTCTTTTTCTTTTTTTTTTTTTAGTTGGAGTCTCACTCTGTCGCCCAGGCTGGAATACAGTGGCACGCTCATGGTCACCCCAGTGTCGACCTTCTGGACCCCAGCTATCCTTCCACCTCAGCCTTCCAAGCAGCTGGAACTACAGGCATGCATTACTATGTCCGGCTAATTTTTTGATTTATTGTAGAGACGAGGTCTTGCCAAGTTGCCCGGGCTAGTCTCGAACCGGTGGCCTCAGGCAATCCACTCGCCTCGGCCTCCCAAAGTGCTGGGATTACAGGCTGAGCCACCAAGCCCACCAAGTATTTTCTAAATCAAATGATATTTAAAGCATTAAAATTATTGAGTACTGTTAATATTACATTGAAAAGATATCCTGAGACTCTAAATGGTTGGGACCCATTTGCTACTCATGGTAGTATTTCCTAAATAGTTTAGTTCCAAATACATTTGGAAACACTACATATGCTATTCCCCTTTTAAAATTTACAATGCAAAATAATGTATTAAAAGCTCTGAGAATCTCTGCAATGAAAACTAATAACCTTTTTATTTTGTTTCATCAGCATTCCCAAACTTATTGAGCACAGAACTTTTCTTTCATTCACAAGAGCACATGTTAACATCCCAAGAGACACTGTTTTCCCAAAATATTTCCAATCCTCAAACCAGGATCACTACGGAAGGGAGAGCATAATGAAACACCAGATGCTTGCCTTCACAATGAGATTGCTTTTGCAAGTGGTACAATTATCTTTACAATGAAGAATTGTTCACTTTCAAATGTAGTTTGTAAGGTTAAAAGGATTAAATTCTTTTTTCTAGTTTTTAAAAATTAGATACTGATAATAAGAGTAACAACAACAATAATAGCAAAACTTATATAATATGCAAAGCATTGTTCTAAGCACTATATATATATATATATATTCAACGTTAGAAAGTACTTACTGTTATTATTATCTTTATTTCGAAGATGAAACTGAGCCAAATAGAGTTTATGAAACTTTCCCAAAATCATAGAGCTCATAAGTGACAGAGCTGGGTTTTCAACACAAATCTGTGACTTCAAACCCTGTTCTCCAAAATATTTACATTCTGCACAAATGAGATATATAAAAATGTATTCAGCTACACACATATATTAGAAAAATAGATCTCAAATTTTTAACTAGTTAAAATTTTTAAATTTTACAATTTAATGATACAAGTTTAAATCTAATCTGACCTGAAAAAAAGATGAAACTTCTATTTTTTGAAAGTTCAAAAAATAAGATAATATCATTTAAGGAAGCTTTCTATAGCTTGCACTAGACCTGTATTTCAATTAAGACCTGATGCAATCCCATATTTAATATTAATTTCTGTAGGAAATTAATAATTAGAACATATTTAATTGAATGAGGTACCAATTTTAAACCCAGGCAAGGGCCGGGCACAGTGGCTCATGCCTATAATCTCAGCACTTTGGGAGGCTGAGGTGAGAAGATCACCTGAGCTCACAGGTTCAAGACCAGCCTGGGCAACTTGGTGAGACCTCATCTCTATAATAAATAAATAAATAAATAGCTGGGCATGGTGGCACATGCCTGTAGTTCCAGCTGCTTGGAAGACTGAGGCAGAAGGATTGCCTGAGCCCAGCAGGTTGAGGTTGCAGTGGCCGTGAGCGTGCCGCTGCACTCCAGCCTGGGCAACAGAGTGAGACTTCAACTCATAAAAATAAATACATAAATAAAAGCCAGGCAAATTTGACAATATTTGGTCTAGACTGTATGCTATTTGATCTCTATAACTTTCCTAGAATGAGACCATAGCATCTAATGAATCAGTCTCAATTCTAATAAATGTGGCCTAAAAGTAAATTGTAAGGTCATTTAATATGACTTCTGTATCAACTTTTCTTCCTCATTAGTTCACATTTTTCCTAGAATTTTCTGCAGATGCTTTAAATAAACACATTTTAGGGGGTCGTATTGATTGTAGACAGTTAATATGTGATCACCTAATAAAACGTTAAAATCCACTTATTTTTTGAATATTTTAGTCAAGATGGAAAGTCAAAGCCATTTAGCTCACCAGTACCCTCTCAAATGTAAATGACAAATCTATAGCAACAGTGGAAGCATGACAGCATATACATCTGGTGAAAGTACAAATAGGCACATTTTTTGGAGGGAAAACTGACAATTGATTTTGTCTAAAAGCGCTAAAACCATTAATACACACATCAATTGCACTCCTAAAAATTATACCAAGGAAATAATCTGACATATTAAAAACCTAAACATTTCCAAAATAGATTTATTTAAAAAAATAAAAACTTGGAAATATGAAATGCTCAAATATTTAGCCAATTCATATTCTATTTTAGAATAACAAATATTATTGACAAAGAAAAAAATGTTTACAATATTTTAGCTTTGCTTATAACACAAATATACTTATTTTTGCTATTAGTTCCATATAAACGTAGTTTATATGGCAAGAACCAGAGTTTACATGTATGTTTTATTCTATTTTAAAACATTTTGTAAGCTATTTTGCCAAGGTTTCCTCCATCAGTCACATGCCATGAAATAAAGCAGATATAATCTAATCTTTGTAATGTAGAGATGTGTGTGTTCAGTTAAAAATCAAGACACAGGATGCAAACCAGACTCTACAGTATGTATCAGTCTTTGTACAATATTTTATTTACATACATGTGCATATATGCACAGATATTTCTGGAAATACATAAAAAATTTGTGAAAGATAGATTGGAGAATGGATCGAAGGATTGCATTGCAAAAGAAACTCTATTTTCAAGGATTTCTGAGACTGTTTTGAATTTTTATCACAGGAGGGTATATTTTCCACCTAGAAATGAATGCCTAAACAAACGTATGGATTCAAAAATAAAGACTGGGCGAGGGTACATTTCCCTAGAAAATCTCACAGCTTCCTACCGCACTTCCTTCAAGTTTTTGTAAACTGTCACTTCTCAGTAAACCCATTTTTTGAGAACTCTATTTAAAACTGCAACTGTTTCCAGGAATGCTCCCATATTCTTAATCCTCCCACTTGCCTCAGTTTTTATTAGAGTACTTATAACTATCTACGAACTATAGATTGTATTTATTTTGCTTGTCTGTCATCTATCTCTACCTTGTAACAATATAAACTTGACAAGTCAGGGAAAAGACTTTTGCCTGCTTTGGTCATTCTGCATCTCCAATGCCCAGAACAGTGCCTGACACAATATGTGTTGAATAAATGTTTGTTGGATAAATAAATAAATAATATATATTGTATTTATTTTCGAAGGCTGCCATTATAAGGTACCACAAACTTAATGGCTTAAACATAAAAAAATGTATCGTCTCACAGTTCTGAAGGCTAGAAATCCAAAATCAAGGTGTTGGTAGGGCTTGTTCCTCCTGAAAACTGTGAAGGATAGATCCGTATTTAGGCCTCTCTCCTTTGGTTTGTGGATGGCCATTTTCTCCCTGTGTGTCTTCACATCATTTCCCTTCTATGTGTGTCTCTGTGCCCAAATTTCCCTTTTTATAAAGACATAAGTTGTAGAAGGTTACCTTTCTAAAGACTATCTCCAAATAAGATCATATTCTGAATTACTAGGTGTTAGGACTTCAATGCATTAAATATTACTTTTTTTAAAGAACCAGGAAAATGTGATTTATTCTCAAGAGAAAAGACAATAAAAAGATGTCATCTACAAAATATTCTCAGGTATTGAAATTATCAGATAAAGAATCTATAAGTTTCCAAATTTATTAGTGTATATTTTTTCACTGTGTTCTTTTTTTAAGCTACTATTCTTCTCTTCTGTTTGTAATTATTTCTCTTTTATACTTAACATTTTATTTTATTTGCATGTCCTCATTTTTTATCCCTCTTTGCAGAGATTTGATCAACTTAATGGTATTTCCTATGAACATTATTTTTAAAAAAATTTGTTATTCTTTTCTGTTGATTTTTTTCTGTTTGTTATTGCTTATACTATTGACCTCTGCTCTTATGGTATTATTTTCTTCCTTCTGTCTCATTTGAGTTTGCTCTCTTAATTTTTCACCAAGTTTTAAAATTGGATATTTCAATAAATTTTTAGAATTTGTCTTTTAGGGGGCTAAATATATGCAAACTTATTTATTTCCTCATTAATTCTACTTTATCCAGATTCCTGGAAACAAGTGGAAACAAAGACACATCTTAGAATCTCTGAGATGCCATGAACACAGTTTTAAGAGGAAAATTCATAGCATTGTACACACACATTTTTTTTTTTTTGAGTTGGAGTCTCACTTGGTCGCCCAGACTGGAGTGCAGTGGCTGCTCCAGCGATCCTTCCACCTCAACCTTCCGAGTAGCCGGAATTACAGGCATGCGCTACCACGCCCGGCTGATTTTTTTGATTTTATTGTAGAGATGAGGTCTTGCTGCCCAGGCGGGTCTCGAACCCGCGGACTCAGGCAATCCACTCACCTCAGTCTCCCAAAGGCGCGGGATTACAGGCTGAGCCACCAAGTCCGGCTGCACACATTTTTTAAAAAGGCCATTGCCTTGCTAAGCTATGGTGTGGACATGTGCTCTTTGGGCTCTGGCCAGGCAGTGTTTTCTTAAGCTTTGGCCCCCCTCCTCTCCCTTGGGGAGGTGAATCCCCTCTTTCTCTCTCCAATTTACTTTCTAAATAAGCTATATTTTCTAATCTAACTTCTGTACAATTCTTTGCATCCTTCATGTGGCACTATATCACACACCAGACACCCACACCCCTGACAGGACTGACCTAATATTCTGGAGATCCCACTGGAAGTGTGACCCTAATAAAGGAGCTGGATAGGCATGATCATTTAAATTCTAACATCAGCAGAAAAATCCATATTGCCAAAAGAAAATCACAATTATAGGATATAGAAGACAAAAATGTCAGAGAAAGGATCAACAAGACAAAAATCTGATTCTTTGAAAGAATAAATAAGATTGACAGACCCCTGGTCAGATTGACTTAAAAAAAGAGATAGAAAGTTCAAGTAAACACAATTAGAAATGAAAAAGGTGAAGTCACAACTGACCCTGAAAAAATTCAAAGGCTTATCAGAGATCACTATGAACATCTGTAAACAAATTAACTAGAAAACCTAAAGGAAATGGAGAACTTTCTGACATTATACAATCTCCCCAGGTTAAAACAAGAAGAAATTGAAAATCTAAACATAACAATCCAGGAAATTGAGTCAGTCATAAGAAACCTCCCCACCAAAAGTTCCCTAGACCAGATTGCTTCCCAACTGAATTCTACAATACATACAAGGAGGAATTGATACCAATTATATTGAAAGTATTGCAGGTAATCAAGAATGATTAAATTCTCCCCAACTCATTATATGAAGTGAACATCATACCCAAACCTGGCAAAGACCCAAAAAGGAAAGAGAATTATAGGCCAATCTCCTTGATGAACATAGATGCAACAGTTCTTAACAAGATTCCAGCAAGCCGGGCTCGGTGGCTCAGCCTGTAATCCCAGCACTTTGGGAGGCTGAGGTGAGTGGATTACCTGAGCCCGCGGGTTCGAGACCCGCCTGGGCAACTTGGTGAGACCTCATTTCTACAATAAATCAAAAATTAGCCGGGTGTGGTAGCGCACGCCTGTAGTTCCAGCTACTCGGAAGGCTGAAGCGGAAGGATCGCCGGAGCCCAGCAGGTCGAGGCTGCGGTGGCCGGGAGCGGCCACTGCACTCCAGTCTGGGCCACAGAGTGAGACTCCAACTCAAAAACAAAACAAAACAAGATTCCAGCAAATCAGATCCAATAACACATCTCAAGTATCATCCGCCATGACCAGGTGGGCTGCATTCGTGAAATGCAGGGCTGATTCAACATTCAGAAGACAATAAACATAATTAAACACAGAAAAAGCATTCAACAAAATCCAGCATCCCTTCTTGATAAAAAAACCCTTGAGCACCTAGGCATAGAAGGAACATTCCTCAAAACAGTAAGCGCCATCTATAATAAACCCACAGCCAACATTTTGCTCAGTGGGCAGAAGCTGGAAGCATTCCTCCCAAGAACGGGAATAAGACAGTATGCTTACTCTCACCCCTCAACCCACATATGTTCATCATAGTGCTGGAAGTCCTAGCCAGAGCAATCAGGCAAGAGAAGGAAATCCAAATAGAAAAAGTTAAGCTATCCCTCTTTGCCAACGATGTTATTTTGTACCTTGAAAGTCTGTCAAATTTCTCCTCGCACGGATAAATGATGACTTTTGTAAAGTCTCTGGTAACAAAATCAATGTGCAAAAGGCAGTTGCATTTCTATACACCAACAACAAGTAGGCAGAGAACCAAATACAAAGCACAATCCCATTCACAATAGCCACCAAAAAATAATTAAATACCTTGGCATCCACCTAACCAGAAAAGTGAAAGATCTTTACAACTACAGAATGCTGCTCAAAGAAATCAAGGATGACACAGACAAATAGAAAAAGATACTCATGAATTAGAAGAATCAATACTGTCAAGATGTCCATTCTATCCAAGGCAATCTACAGATTCAATGCAATACCCATCAAATTACCAATATTATTTTTTTCAGACCTGGAAAGGGCAATACAGAAATTCATATCAAAACAGAAAAGAGCATGAATAGCCAAAATAATCCTCAGCAAAAGGAACAAAGCAGGAGGTATCACATTTTCAGACATTAAGCTTTATTACAAGGCTACAGTAACCAAAACAGCCTGGTATTGTTACAAGAATAGGAACATAGACCAATGGAACCAGACAGAAATTCCAAAAGCAAAATATGGTCTCTCAACCAATTACTCTTCAACAAAGTCACCAATAACGATCACTAGGGAAAGGAGACCATATTTAGCAATCGGTGCTGGGAAAATTGGCTGACCACATGCAGAAGAATGAAACTGGAAGCTTACCTATCACCATATGCAAAAATCAACTCTAAATGAATCAAGGACCTAAACATAAAACCTCAAGCTATAAGAATCCTAGAAGAAAATGTAGAAAACACGCTTATGCACATTGGAGTAAGCAATGAATTATTCAGCAAGTCCCCAAAAGTGAATGCCATAAAATCTAAGATAGACAAGTGAGACCTTATCAAACTGAAAAGGAAAAAAAAAAAAATCAAGAGAGTAAAGAGACAACCCACAAAACAGGAAAAAAATATTTTCAAAATTATGCATCTGTGAAAGGCCTAAGATCCAGGATCTACAAACTCAAATGAGGTCAAAGGAAAAAAAACCAACCCCATTAAAAAGTGGGCAAAGGACATGAACAGACACTTCTCAAAAGATGACATCGAAGCAGCCAACAGACACATGAAAAAAAGCTCAGCCTCACAACTCAATAGAGAAATGCAAGTTTGGTAAAATAAGTCAAAAAACAAAAGATGCTAGTGTGGCTGTAGAGAAAAGGTAATGCTTCTACACTGTTGGTTCAACCTCCATGGAAAGCAGTGTGGTGATTTCTAAAAGAACTAAAAATTGAACTTCCATGTGATCTAGCAATCCCTCTCCTGGGAATATACCTGGAAGAACATAAATCACTCTACCAAAAAGACACCCGCACATGCATGTTTATTGTTGCACTAGTCACAATAGCAAAACCATGGAACCATACTTCCCGTTGAAAGAGGACCGGATAAAGAAAATGTGGTGCATATACACAATGGAGTATTATGCAGTCATAAAGAAGAACAAAATTATGTACTTCATAGCAAATTGGATGGAGTTGGAGTCCATCATACTAAGTGATCTATCATAGCAGCAAAGGACTGAATACCTCATGTTCTCACTCATAAGTGGGCCTTGGACATTAGTCACATGAGCACAGGGGAGGGATTGGCAGGCTCTAGGACTGCTAGAGGAGGAAGGCTAGGAAAGAAGGTGGGGGGCATGTGACAACACAAAGGGTAGTTCATTACCGGGGGAGTGAGCGCCAGTTAGAAGCCCAAACTTCATCTGCATGCAGCCTTCTTACGTAGTTAATCCTCACTTGTGTCCCACATTCCTATAATAAAATAAATGTTTTAAAGGACATCTGCAAAAAAAAAACAAAGAAGGAAAATCTTTTAAAAAAATACTTTATCCATATGTGCTATTCAGAAATATGACTTGCTTTTTTTCTGGCTTAATACATCTCTGAACTATATTTTGGATCATGGAGTTTCATGCTGCAAAAAACATTTCTCCAACATCATTAGAGTACTTGGAAGAAATATTGAGCACACCAATCATAAAAGAAAACAGAACAGTGTTTGTATATACCTGGAAAGATAGCCAAATAAAAAACATAATGGACCGGGCTCGGTGGCTCAGCCTGTAATCCCAGCAGTTTGGGAGGCAGAGGTGAGTGGATTGCCTGAGCCCAAGGGTTTAACCCACCTGGGCAACCTGGCAAGACCTCGTCTCTACAATAAATAAAAAATTAGCTGGGTGTGGTAGCATGTCTATAGTTCTAGCTGCTTGGACGGCTGAAGTGGAAGGATCTCCAGAGCCCAACAGGTCGAGGCTGTAGTGGCAGGGAGCGTGCCACTGCACTCCAGTCTAGGCAACAGAATGAGACTCCAACTCAAAAAAAAAAAGTGACAAATTGACCAGTGACACCATTTCCTCTACTTCAAGTTTGGGTATATTTTCATTCCAGTTACTCAAATTAAGAACTTTGAAATTGTTTTATAATCTTATACATAATCTCTTGAATTAATTTGGCACCATTTCTGCTTCTAAAACTCAGTCATGCCTTCTCTTTGCACATTCTCATGTTTTTATGTAAATTTGGACTCTAATCTTTGTCCTAACTGTTCTGGTCACACCCCCCTCACCCCCACACTTCTACCACAGTAGTCTTTCAAAAGCACATGCTTGCCCACAGTACTCTCCTATTAAAATACATCAACCCAGCCGGGCTCGGTGGCTCAGCCTGTAATCCCGCATCTTTGGGAGGCTGAGGTGAGTGGAATGCCTGAGCCCTCAGGTTCGAGACCCGCCTGGGCAGTGAGACCTCATCTCTACAATAAATCAAAAAGTCAGCTGGGCGTGGTAGCGCATGCTTGTAATTCCGGCTACTCATAAGGCTGAGGCGGAAGGATGACTGGAGCCTAGCAGGTCGAGGCTGCGGTGGCCAAGAGAGGCCACTGCACTCCAGTCTGGGCGACAGAGTGAGACTCCAACTCAAAAAAAAAAAAAAATCCATCAACCCGTTAATGACACTTTAGGACAAGCACCAAATTCTTACATAATAATCAAGGCTTCTGAAGAAGAATTCTGGCAACAACTTAGCAGGGTGCAAACTGAGGTTTAGTGGAGCAAACTTTCACTGTTGCTTACTTTGTCCAAGATTTCAAGATGAGTGTAAGTAATTCAAATATAAGGTATGTCAATGTTTGCAGCAGGGATTTAGTCTGAGAAGAGGATTGATGTGCTATTATTGCATACCCTATGATGCTGTCTAGGTGCTGAGATTACAAGATAAACAAAATAGCTTAAGTGCTAGATTCCCTGCATCATGGAGCTCAAAGTATGGTAGAAAAGACAGACAAGAAACAACTACAATAAAACGCAAATACTATGAAGAAAATGTAGAAAGGATATTTAAACGATTATAGCAAGAAAGACAAACTTGGGAATTAAGTTTCATCTGAGACCTAAAAGATAAGGAAGAGTTTGTCAAGTGAAGCGAGGAAAAAAGATCTTTCTAGTGAGAAGGACTGACATGTATAAAGACCTTGAGAAAGAACAAAGCACTGGATCTTTGTGAACTAGTAAATGGTCTGCGTGGCTTGGGAGAAGACATGAATGGGGTGGTGGAATGATATGAGGTTAGAGAGGTTAACTATACAGAAAATTGATTCGACAAGGACTCAGAGTAAATTCAGGAAAATGAGACATGAGGTTGTCACTATAGTCCAGGAAACAGACAATAGGATAACACTAAAGACTGAGAAAGATGTGACCCAAAGCACAAAATGTTTAAAAGCAGGATAAACAGAGGAAATGAGAAATTTTGTGACTCAGCAAACATGTGGGTACCAAATATTCTTCCTGACAAACCAAATGTTGAATCTAAGCCAAGATGGCTAATTATGATTCCTCTAAATAGTTGACTGAAGTTTCTGATATACTCTATGTCCTGGTCAGAAATGGTTTGGAAAATTAGCTTGCATGTAGAGATCATTGATGGCTCCTGCTGAGAAGGATAAGAGAAGGCAAAAACTGACAAGTGAAATATGAATTTTTTAATGTGGAGGATTTGTTCAAATGATAATCATATGTTTAGAGTATCCAGAACAGCACATAAAAGCTGCTTAAAAATATGTTTAGAACTAGATTCAAGTTAATAATGAGGAGAAATAATGAAATAATTCATCCCATGTGTAATAACAAGCCTTACTCCATTTATGTTGTTTGACTACTGACAACTTTGAAGTGCTACCTCCTGCTTCTCTTTCTGCTCCTGATCTGAGTAAGCTAATAAGAAAGCATGCTGGCTCCACTCCTTTATCAGAATGTCAAAGCCACTTGTTCCAACTCTCTTTCAAGCCACTCAAGTCATTTTCAGACCTACTTGGGAGTCTGCCTACTCTCTTCAGAAGCCTCATTACGTGAGTAATAAATGTTTTCACACCTTCTTGGTGGATGAATGGCGTCATCATTCTTGACATCCATACCAATTTTTGGTGCAGGTCTCTCTGATCTTCATGAAGTGAATACACCTTGAAAGTTAGAGAGAGTTAATGCTCACCAAATATTCCATAAGCTCCATTACAATTTCCAGTATCTTTGAAATTAATCTGGGGTCATAGAAATAATTTTGGCCTATCAGATTGGAAGCAAAAGTGAATGTGTCATTTCTAAACTAATACAGTTAAAAACCAGATTTCTTTTTCCATGTTGATGCATCTTTAGAGGCCAGGCTGTGTAATGATGGAGGAAGACAGCCTAAACCTGAATCAGGTTGTGAATGTGAGCAAGAAAGAAGCTTCTACATCATAGGCTACACCATTCTAATCAATGCACACTGAATTAACCCAATTCAACAGGGTACAGGTCTGTATATTCCCTTCCAAAAAAATGATGTTTAAAATATTTTATTGAAATCATTTATCAAAAAAATGAACACAGTCCCAAGGCATAATTATTTTCTTTTTACATCATTCACTTAAGGAGAACAATGATATATTTTATAAGCAGGTAAATATGTATTCTCAAATGAACTTTTTATTGATTTTCTTTAAATATACTAAAGAATGAAATTTTTCAGCTGTAACCTGCCATTATTATATCAGAGTGCTGTTCATGTAGTGGTAAGGTTTGGGGAAGGGAAAGAATTTCATAATCTTATGATTAATTCTCAGTCTTTTAGCGGGCTTATGTTCTTGGGCTGCGACCTTCACAAGCATTTTTTTTTTTTTTAGCCCTTCCTTCCATTAGGTGATACAAGGGTGCTGGGATGAGGGTGGCATGAAAAAATTTTATTCACCCACTATTACAAGGTCCCGGTAAATTCTTTTCCTCTGCAGTGCAGGCCTTTGTTGTAGAGAATGCACTGAATATTTCAAACTAATCCCTCTTTCTCTTCTTTACAAGAGCCAGAAGAAAAGCTTTCTCAGATATTTACCATGAAAACCTGGTAGAATTTCAAGAGGTAAAGCCCAATAGTACAGGGAAACCCCTATAAGTGAAGCCCCGAAGAGTATCTCATTCTCAAACATTCCACACTGAGCCGCTAGTAATTCATCAAAATGACAATTTAAGTATTTTCACCAGTTTATGACTCCAGGAACTTTCTTCAGGTAAGCAGATCTCAGCTGTAACTCTGATTCACCTGTCTCTCCATATTTTAAGGTAGCAATTTGCCCTATAAGCTAAGTTCTCTGATGGGTGTAAGACAACTGATTTTCAATTTGTTCAGCTTTTTTCTCTTATATGGATGGATGAATTGATAGCTTCCAAATTCCTTATTTGTAGCAACTGAAATAACTGACAAAGCACCTTATGTAATTTTAATTTT